>CAUYON010061027.1:0-21936 GCA_963573935.1 Arctocebus calabarensis
TCAAAAAAAAAAAAAAAAAAAAATAGATAGCAGTTGATAAAGCAGGAACTTGGCTAACAGATGGAGATCCTTATTTTATGAGATTTTAAATCATAAGCAGATTTGGAATATTCAATGTGAAGATTTAAATATGGGAGAAAAATGTTTTTTAAACATTTTATTTTTTATTTTTTTTATTTTTTAAGACAGAGTCTCACTATGTTGCCCTCAGTAGCATTCCGTGGCCTCACAGCTCACAGCAACCTCCAACTCTTGGGCTTAAGCAATCCTCTTGCTTCAGCCTCCCAAGTAGCTGGGTCTACAGGCTACTATAGCACCCGGCTATGTTTTTGTTGCAGTTGTCATTGTTGTTTACCTGGCTCGGGCAGGGTTTGAACCCACCAGCCTGGGCATATGTAGCCAGCACCCTAGCCACTGAGATACAGGTGCCAAGCCAAAAACATATTTTAATCTAAATTAACAAACTAGGCCAGGTTCAGTGGCTCACACTTGTAATCCCAGCACTCTGGAAGGCTGAGACGGGTAGATTGCTTGAGTTCATGAGTTCAAGCCTCAGCAAGTGCAAAACTCCATCTCTACTAAAAAAAGATAGAAAAACTAGCTTGGCATTGTGGCAGGTACCTGTAGTCCACCTCCTTAGGAGGCTGAGGCAAAAGGATCTCTTGAGCCCAAACGACTGAGGTTGCTGTGATCTATGATGACACCACAGCACACTACCCAGAGTGAAAGACTGAAACTCTGTCTCAAAAAAAAAAAAAGAATTAATTCAGTTTGTTAACCAATTAACAAACAAAACAGGCATATCATTCATTCATTTGGCATATCATTTTATGTTATATTCTCTCTCACTGTTAAAAAATGCAAATGTAGGATGGTACCTATCTAAAAACAAAAAAACTGGCAAATATTCCAGCTCAAAGAATGCATATAAATTCCTGAACTCATTGGCCCCTGAAAGGTGATAAGGGAAATTACTCCCTATTCCCAGTGCATTAATTAGTGAAAATTTCCAACAATAAAAGATAATTAGCTTGATTTATTTGACATATGTTAACCAATACCACAAGCAGTAAAGCATAAATGAAACATTTTTGGAAACTGACCTGAAAATTCAATTCAGGTGGAACATTCATAAAAACTAACAAGCTTAAAACTCAAGAATCAAGAAAATTGAAAGACTCATTATCATTCAAACTATATTCTCTGACCACAAGGAATTTGAAATTCAGAAAAACCTTAAAACCTTATGCAGTTGGAAATAGAAAAACCCAAAATTTAATTTAGCATCAAAGAAGATGCTAATAATGGAAGTTAGAAAATACTTTGACCTGAATGATAAAAATATAACATATCGATGGTGGCTCGCTGGTACCTGAGCCGAGCCAGAGCCTGGCTTCTTCAGCCGCCCGCACGCTGCCCCCACCGGGCTCTGCACAAGAAGGTAGATGGCACTGAGTTCCAGAGCATCTATAGCCTGAATAAACTCTACCCCGAATCCCAGACCTTGGACACCGCCTGGAGGGTCCCGGATGATGCAAAGCAAGGCAACAGTGACATCCCTCTAGATCGCTTGAAAATATCTTACTGTCAGAGTAGTGGTCCTGGAGGACAGAATGTTAACAAAGTGAATTCTAAGGCTGAAGTCAGGTTCCATCTGGCAACTGCTGACTGGATTGCAGAGCCCGTGCGGCAAAGGATCTCCATCTTGCGTAAAAATAAGATCAACCGGTCAGGAGAGTTGATACTCACCTCTGAAAGCAGCTGCTACCAGTTCTGGAATCTGGCAGATTGCCTACAGAAAATACGAGACATGATTACAGAGGCCAGCCAGACACCCAAGGAGCCATCCAAAGAAGATGCTGAACTTCAGAGAATCAGGGTAGAAAACATGAATCGGGAAAGGCTAAGACAGAAGAGAATTCATTCTACCATAAAGACAAGCAGGAGGGTAGATATGGACTGAAATTACCCGCAGCTGGCAAAGACCACTCTTCAGGGCCTCAGAGCAGCTGCAGCCGAGATGCCTTTAACACCATGAGAAGATTTCTTTGTTTTTGCTGCTAATGCTTGTCTGTTTAACATTGGAGCCATCACAAGAATGTTCATCAGAGTGAGAGTTGCAGATACCAGGTGCAAAGGTCTTTATAGACAATTACTATGTTGTTAAACCTGGTGTTAGTTACAATAAAATTCTACGTTTTCAGGCAAAAAAAAAAAAAAATATATATATATATATATAACATATCAAAATGTATGGGATATCATATGAACTGGTACTTAGAGGCAAAAATTTTTTGTTGTTTTGAGACAGAGCCTCAAGCTGTCACCCTGGGTAGAGTGCTGTGGCATCACAGCTCACACAATTCTGCTTCCACCTCCCAAGTGGCTGGGACTACAGGCACCTGCCACAATGCCTGGCTATTTTTTGTTGCAGACATGATTATTGTTTGGCGGCGCAGGCTGGATTTGAACTCACCAACTCAGATGTATGTGGCCGGCGCCTGAGCCGCTTGAGCCACAGGCACTAATCCAAGAGGCAAAATTTATATTCGTAATGAATTATATATATTAAAAAATGGTTGAAAATTAGTAAGATAAGCCTTTTATCTTGAAGTAATACTTTAACATACTTTATTTATTATAGCCTCAAAAAGACATATGTAAGAATATTAATAGATACTTTATTTATAAGAGCTAAATACTATAAACAGCCCAGGTGTTTATTAATAAGAGAAAATAAACAAAATTGTGGCATAAAATGAAACACTATTCACCAGTAAAAAGAAAGAAATTATAAATGAATAACAACATGGATGAATCTCAAAGTGGTTATGCCAAGTGAAAGAAGTCTCACCCAAACAAGTACATACCTGTTATTCAGTTTATGTGGAGCTCTATGATAAGCAAAATGAATCTGTGGTGGGGAAAAATGTCAGAATGGCAATTGTTGGAACAGGATGTGGGGTTTCACTAAAAAAATGGCATACCGAGTTTTCTGGGATGATGGAAATGTTCCAGATCTTGATTAGAGCTTGAATTATAAAGTTTAGTGAATGTACACTTAATATTTGTGTATTTCATTGTATGTGAATTTATCTTTAAAAAATTATAAATAAGTATTGAACTCTAGTTAATGAAATACATTCTTATTGGGTGGCGCCTGTGGCTCAGAGAGTATGGCGCCAGCCCCGTATACTAAGGGTGGCAGGTTTGAACCCGCCCCAACCAAAATGCAACAAAAAAATAGCTGGGCGTTGTGGCAGGCGCCTATAGTCCCAGCTACTTGGGAGGCTAAGGCAAGAGAATTGTTTAAGCCCAAGAGCTGGAGGTTGCTGTGAGCTGTGACGCCACAACACTCTACCGAGGGTGATAAAGTGAGACTCTGTTTCTAAAAAAAATAAAAATAAATAAAAAATGAAATACATTCTGATTAAGTGGACTTATAGTGATATCTATAGTTTACTTTAAACTGCATCCAAAAAATTAGGGTTCCAATCCTATGCTGAAATTTTGGTTACTTCTGTGAAATTTACTTTTTAAATATTAAGACAGTCTCAAGAGTAAACCCTTTTATAATGCTTAGCTTTTGATAAATTGAACACTCCTTAAAATACTACAATAAAGACAAAATAAAGCCAGGTGCAGCGACTCATGCTTGTTATCCTAGCACTTTGGGAGGCTGAAGCAGAAGGTTAACTTGAGGCTAAATTCAAGACCAGCCTGAGTAACATAAGAGACTCCTAGCTATACAAAAAATATATATATTTTTTAATTAGCCAGGGGTAAGCTAGGCATGGAGGGCACATGCCCATTGTCCTGGCACTTTGGGAGGCTGAGGTGAGTGGATTACTTGAGCTCAGAAGTTCAAGACCAGCCTGAGCAAGAGTGAGACCCTATCTCTACTAAAAAAAAAAAAAAAAAGATAGAAAAACGAGTCAGTCATGGTGGCAGGTGCCTGTAGTCCTAGCTACTCAAAAGGCTGATGCAACAGTAACTCTTAAACCTAAGAGTTTGAGAATGCTGTGAACTATTATACTATAGCACTCTACCACGGCAACAGTGTGAGATCTGAATCTAAATAAGTAAACAAACAAAGTAAATAAATAAATAAAACTTAGCTGGGTGTGCTGGTACATCCCTACAATCCCTCCTACTCTGGAGGCTGAGCCAGGAAGGTTGCTTGAGACTGGGAGTTAGAAGTTGCACTAAGCTGTGATACACCACTGTACTCCAGCAACAGAGAGACCTTGTCTCAAAAAAAAAAAAACAAAACTTATACAATTCTTGAGAAAAAGAAAAGACAAAAACTAATCAACTAGAAACTTAGCATGAGTTTTCAAAAACTAAAACCATCTCATTCAAAATAAATTGCTTTTAATTGTACAGACTTAGAAAACTCAAAACATTTTTGTTTGGTGATTAAATGTGAAAAACTAGCAAATTGGTCATTCAGTAAATTGTTCTAGATGGATTGGCTTTCAGCTTATGATTTCTCATGAATTGACTGCTTCTAGGTATTTTTATTATTTTTTACAGTTTAGCCCTAGTTTGGTCCTTTGTGTCACAATGTGCAAACTATACTAAATCAGACCAACAGCAGTACACTGAAACAATTGATATTGAAGTTTATTTCTTTTATATCATAAATGTGACCCTTGAATTGTTTGAATTAATTTAATGTATCCCTGTCTCTATGGATGTTTAATTTATTAATGTAAAGAATCAGTAAATTGAAACCTCCTGTCTTTATTTCTCTGGGGGGATTTTTTGGGGCTCTTTTGTTTTTGTTTTTTTTTGAGACAGAGTCTCACTTTGTCACTAGGTCACAGCAACCTTAAACTCTTGGGCTTAAGTGATTCTCTTCCCTAAGCCACCCGAGTAGCTGAGGCTATAGGCACCCACCACAACGCCCGGCTATTTTTAGAGACAGAGTCTCATTCTTCTTTTTTTTTTTTTTTGTTTAGAGATACAGTCTCACTTTGTCACACTTAGTAGAGTGCTGTGGCATCATAACTCACAGCAAACTCCAACTCTTGGGTTAGGCAATTCTCTTGCCTCAGCCTTCCAAGTAGCTGGGATTACAGGCGCCCACCATAACGCCTGGCTATTTTTTGTTGCAGTTTGGCTGGGGCCAGGTTTGAACCCACCACCCTTAGTACATGGGGCCAGTGCCTTATTCACTGAGCCACAGGCACCGCCCCAATTGAAGTTTTCTTAAACCTCATATTGATCTGTTAACAAAAATTATTACTAATGATCTTTCAACTGCCAATTCATTAGGACCTCTGGTTTTATTTGTTTTTGGTCCTATTAATATGTGTTCTTAGCCAGGCAAGGTGGCTAATGCCTATAATCCTACCAGTCTGGGAGGTTAAGGAGGGAGGAACCCTTGAGCTCAGGTGTTCAAGACCAGCTGAGCAATAGCAAGACTTCATCTCTACTAAAGATAAAAAAATTAGCTAGGCATAGTGGTAGATGCCTGTAGCCTCAGCTACTCGGGAGAGTGAAGATCGTTTGAACCCAGGAGTTTGAGGTTGCTGTTAGCAAGACTGACACCTCACCACTCCAGGCGTGGGCAATAGAGTAAGACTCTGTCTCAAAGAAAAAATGTTTTCTCATTCTTTCCAAAACTATGTAATGGGAATAACAGCATTTAATTTACAAAGATTGTGATGATTACAATACAGTAAATGCTTGATAAAGGATTTAGGATTTATTGAGTATTTCTTAAATAGCCAACACTGTACTAAATCCTTTGGATTCATTAGATCATTTAACTCTTCCCTCATTCAAATATCTAGAAATTAGTACTATGACTATGACTACTACCATTTTACATATGAGAAAATAAGACAAATTATTTGCTCAGGGTTACCAGTATTGAAAGCAGCAGGACCATGATTGCAACCCTGATTTTTCTGAAGTTGGGTCTTAAGTTCTTAACTATTTACCCATGATGTATTGATAGCCTATTTTTGTTGACTATGATCTATAATCTTCTTTAGCAATATTTGATGGTTTTCTTATCTCCTTTAATTTATTAAAAATAAAGAATTGGAAAGCACTTGATTTTACAGATCAGTTTGTTTCTGTAAGATTTTACCAAGATTTATGAAATGACTAAGAGATACTTTGTTTAATTCAGTATATTGAGCAGTGATGGGGAAAAGGAAATGGTGCTAATTTGAATACATATTTACTAATGTAGTATTTTTCACACATTCTGCTAAAACCTTATAGCTCCAGATTGAGCTCATTTAATTTAGAGGGTTTGTCTACTACATAACTCAATTGACTAACTTTTCTTATCAAATCAAGCAAGTTAGACTCACTTTCCGTCAGGAAGTCTAACTTCATTTTTTTCCATTCAACTACATGTGTTAATGATCATTCATATGACACCTCTGAATTCTAATGTAAGTGGGCAAGTACCATGGATTTGTCTTTGGATGAAGTAAGATGCTGTCCCCTTCAATATTTTGTACTAGTACCTTTGTTATTTTGCTTTCACTGAGCTTTCTTCACTTTGCTCTCAAGCATATTCTTGATATTCTTGCCAAGTAGGCAGGACAGAGAAAAGATGTGGTTGTTAAGCAAAAACTATCCTTTGTTTCATTGTTAATGCTTCAGCATATCTGAATTCATAACATTCCAACAAGAGCCAAAATACCCATTTCTAAAGGACACTACACTCTTACAAGAAATGTGTTTTGAGATATAGAAGGACACAAAGCTTTCCTGGGTTTATAGTTTCTTGATTAGGGGAAGTTTTATTCATAGCAGTTTTTCAAACTGTCTGGTGGTTGGTTTTGGCACCCCAGAGACTTTTGCTCTCCTGGACAATATTCTGTAGTCTCTTTTGTTAAACGGGAAAGGGCTAAAATGAAAGAGGAGGCAACTTCACAAGGTGTATTACAGATCAAATAATCTTCAGAAAGACTACATGAAGAAGTTGAGGTAACCTTAAAATTGCCCATTCCTTCTTACTCAGGGCATCTACTCTGTGCAGCCCCTAGGGACACATATTCCCCACCTTGCAGGCTTCTGGTCCATCCCCTCCCTGCTCCTGCAATCCAAAGCCATTCTGTCTTTTACCTGAGTTAGAGCTCTATAATAAACCTCTAATTTATTAAACCAGACCTTGTCTTACTACGTGTATCTAAAAATATGAACCCCTCTCCTAGCTAAGAAAGGAAAAAATGATGGAAGTAAGGGGAAAAGAGAATAGAAAACTGAAACGAACAAAAATTCTCTTAGTCAATGGAACATGCCAACATATCCTGCACACAGCTTAAATTTTGCCACTTCTGTGCTCGTGTTTTTCTGTTTTACCTTTGTTTTTGCTTCAGCCTGGCAATGCCTTCACTGCCCATTTAGGCTTCAAGGACCAGTGTTTGCATGAAGTAATGATATAATTGTTCTTCCTTTCACACCTGTGTTCTTGGTTTGTACTCTGATTTTTAGTATATCAATGACCACACACATAATGACCATTATGGTTATTTAAATATTTGTTTCTGTCTTGGCGCCTGTAGCTCAAGTGGCTAAGGCTCCGGCCACATACATCAGAGCTGGCGGGTTTGAATCCAGCCCAAGCCTGCCAAACAACAATGACAACTACAACCACAAAATAGCCAGGCGTTGTAGTAGGCACTGGCAGTCCCAGCTACTTGGGAGGCTGAGGCAAGAGACTCGCTTAAGCCCAAGAGTTGGGGGTTGCTGTGATCTGTGACGCCACAGCACTCTACCCAGGGTGACAGCTTGAGGCTCTGTCTCAAAAAAAAAAAAAATTATGTGTGTGTGTATGTATATATATATATATATATATTTCTTTCCTCTCTGTCTTTTTTATTGCATGGCATGCAGCATTTAGTTAGTAGATATATTCAGCTTGATTGAGTTGAATTTACCTCTGATACATATTTTCTTCATAGATACTATTTTGGATTAGGAAAAACATACTGGGGCTTGTAAATAGCTCTTCATAATGTGTACAGCTACTACCTAATTATTCTGTTTCATGATCATTTTCTGTCAATAATCTAAACAAGCTAAGGTTTTAATTTCTGTGTTGCTGCTCTTCCCAGGAGTCAAAAAGATCAGAATCTCTTATGGACATTCATCATAAAAAATTAAAGACTAAGGCTGCTGAAGATAAAAATAAGCCTGAAGAAAGAATACCATTTGACCGTGATAAGGATCTCAAGGTCAATCGGTTCGATGAAGCTCAGAAAAAAGCTCTAATAAAGAAATCTAGAGAACTAAATACCAGATTTTCACATGGCAAAGGCAATATGTTTTTATAAGTAAGTATACTTCAGTGGGGTATATTTTCATACTAATCAATTTGAACTTTTCTAAGTACTCTTTGTCTTTAATAATTGTGTGCTAAAATCTATTTCCTTTTATGTAATACATTATAAACCTGTAATATTTTTTATAAATAAACTGTGATTTTTGTCGGCCTGTGAGATAAAAAATATGGATGGTTTACTGGGAAAATAGTCTTGCCTTCTTAATAACAAAATGATGTTATTGCAAATGCTAAAATAAAAATTCATGTTACAAGAAATGGCAAAGAAAAGTGTGGTTTAAAGCTTTGAGTGTATATGCATGCTTTATTAAAGATGAAGAAAAGAGGCTTGCTGGTAATTTTTATGTTAAGCAGGATCATAATTTAAAAATGTTCATTGCTCCATGCACTCAAGTTTGATATGAGGACAATTAGTGACAATTATTGACACGGTGGGGGTGAGGGAAGGGGAGAGCAGAGAGAGGGAAGGAGCGAGGGGAGGGGAGTCTTGGTGTGTGCCACACCTTTAGGGGGCAAAACATGATTGTAAGAGGGACTTTACCCAACAAATGCAACCAGTGTAACATGGTTTCTTATACCCTTGATGAATCCCCAACAATAAAAAAATAAATAAATAAAAAGTAAAAAAAAATAAAAAAATAAAAATAAAAATGTTCATTGCTGAGAAAGGTTCCCTATAAGTTAAGGTTCAGAACTATTCCATCATTCATTCATAGACCAGTCTTACAAGAGTTTAATGGTGATTAAGGGATTACATAAGACTTGAGGTTGCTTCTTACTTTATGATTTTTAATTGTATGAAACCTGTATCAAAATCCAAATGTGATTTTAAAGGAAAATATAGTTAAATTTAGAAATATTTTCTAACTTAACTGAATTTTCTTATTCTTACCTCAGGGGGATTTCCCTATGCAATGAAGAAAAGTTGTTGAAGAATACTCTTTTGTCTGTCTGTCCACCTTTCTTCCTTTCGTTTGGTCTTCTTAAGATTAGAGATTACTTTCATCTTAAAAGCCATACAAACTTACCTTGCTTTGTGCGTCCTTAAAGGTCATGTGGAAATACAAAAGTGATGTTCTGTTATGTAGAATAGAATATTTTTGTGTGCCTTTGGCTTCTGAGGAAGTATAGTCTTTCCTTAAAATAATTATTCTGAGGATCCCTCTGATTTTTGTGGAGTCTTACAAGTACCCTCTAAGATCCACTGACTCCACCACAGCCTGGACCTCCTTGTCAAATATACTTAACCTGCGCCAGAGCCAGTGTGTCAGGTCCTAGCAGTAGATCCACAAATTTGAAATTGGTTGTTTTTTCCCCTCCAGATTTTAGCCAGTAAATACAAATTTACTTGAAAATAGAGGGTATAGGGTTCTGTCTGTTTTGTTATTAGTCTGCTTGTTTTAGCACTCAGGGCTTTTTGTTTGTTTAGATTATTTGGATTTTTGGTTTTATTTTGCTTTTTTTAAGTCAGAGCTCTCGGGGTTGTCTCATATGCTAAGGAAAAGCTTTTGATTTTTCCAACTTTATATAGGAAGTATTTCTAAGAGAAGCAATCTGAGGGACAAGATATATCACTAACTGTGAGCAGTACGAAATCTTTAAAACTCCATCTCTATGATCTCAACGAAAGCTTTCTGACTCCCGGAACTTTGCTTTGGAATGGTCTTACTTTACCCACTTATATACTGTGCTTAGTAGTTTGTAGCTAATTTATTGGTATCAGATCTTTTATATCGATCTTGAACAGCCTTTTGTAAAAGAAATCAAACTAATAAATCCTTGAATGCAAAAACACAAATAGGAAATCTGTCATCATAACCACTCTCATTGACAGTATTATGTTTGTAATTCTTTAAGCACGGCCTTTGAAGATATTAAATATAAACTTTTATTTAAACTATTAAACTGTTGAAAAATAAAGCCTAAATGTAGATTATGTAAATTATGTTTTCTTGTAGATTAATCTGAAGTGTTACACTAATTCTGTGTTCTAACTCTGACGAAGCATAAGGTTTTAATGGAATAACATTCTGATTCCCAATTCAAATTTATGAAAATGAGTAACCTAATCCAAGATGGTACAAATTGTTCCTTTTTTAATAATATAATAGCAACACAATGTATTTTTTTTCTTTTTCTTTTTTTTTTTTTTGTAGAGACAGAGTCTCACTTTATCACCCTCAGTAGAGTACCGTGGTGTCACACAGCTCACAGCAACCTCCAACTCCTGGGCTTAGGCGATCCTCTTGCCTCAGCCTCCCGAGTGAGTAGCTGGGACTATAGGCACTCGCCACAATGCCCGGCTAAGCACAGTGTATTTTTTTATGACATTAGTGTAAACAATAGCCTACTGAAGAAAGGTTGCTATTAAAAAGATAAATAGTTGTCTTAAGCAAATTGAAAAGCTTCTTATCTAAACAATTGAACATAGCTACCTTTTAACTAAAAGTGTCACTTTTATTATTTTCTTTTTTTTTTTTTTTTGAGACAGAGTCTCACTTTCTTGCCCCTGATAGAGTGTTGCTGTGTCATAACTCACAGCAACTTCATATTCTTGGGCTCAAGTGATCCTCTTGCCTCAGCCTCCCAGGTAGCTAGGAATATAGGCGCCCGCCACAACACCTAGCTTTTTTAGAAATGAGGTCTCACTCTGGCTTAGGCTGGTCTCAAACTCCTGAGCTAAAGCGATCCACCTGCCTTAGCCTCCCAGACTACTAGGATTACAGGCATGAGCCACCTTACCTAGCCAAGATGTCACTTTTAATGGGTAATATTTTCTGAACACAAAACTTTGTATAAGAATATCTCCCTTGTGTTCATTTAATTTTGCTATAAATTTTGCTCCAATGAAAGGAAAAAATGTTTTCTAGTTCTTTATCCTTATATAAATTCCTAACATATTTTTGAGAAATTGGTTATTTTTTTAAGTAAAAATGTCATCATTGGATACTTATTTTTGCTTTAATTTTCTCATCTAAAAAGGATAGGGTTATTTCTGTATTACGTATTTACCATTTCTTCCCTCACCTTTAAGTCACCATGACCTCTCCTTTCTGTCTAACACTTCCAGAAGCTACTACCTTAGAGCTAATGATCTTTCTTGCCACCATGAAGACAATTTTAACAAAATATAAGGCCAGCCCCAAGTTTTTTTGCACTATGGAAAGAATAATCCGAATAAAACAACATTGACAACAAAAGAGCAAAGTAGAACGAAGAACCCACGTAGAACGAAGAGGTGCTCTTCGTTTCCACCCCTTCCCTCTTTTAGCTGCCCAAAGCCTAACTAAATCACGTCTCCTATCCATCTGGCAGAAAGCTGGGATTGTGGATGGTTTTCTAAAAGGGACTTTTTAATTTCCTACATTTCTTGCCCAAGTTTTATAGGAATATGACCTTTCTCAAAATTTAAAAATGAAGAAAAAAACCCCACTAAGTTCATAAAGTGGAACAGGTACTTTAACATTCTTACCTTTGAAAATGACACTGAAATTCATTGTTCCTGAAATTATGATGATTTTGTCTACCTCTCTAAGTCAGCATCTCAGATAGATTTAGATGCTTCAAATGGTAACCATATTACTGGTAAGTAAACGATGGGGTTATTGGGGTTAGAAGTGGGGAAATAGGAAGGAGAATAAAAGATAAGTGATGATGACTATCCCCATAATAAGACTTCCTTATCTTTTTATACTGGGCAAAATTAAGTGCTGCTTTCAAAGAAAAAGAAGAAAGCCATGGTCTTCCTAAGAGTTTTTAATCTTATTTTGAAGTAGCAACCACACGATACTTAATTTATCACTTTAACATTTAGTGTTTATGTCAATGATTTTTTTTTTTTAGAAGCGAGGTTAAGATTTACATAGTGCTGAGGACTACATCCTCTGTAATACATTAATGGTTATTGTATAAATAATTTGATCCCAAAACATTGTGACATTTTTGTATTTCTTATGTAGGGTGGATAATGTTAATATTATTATTCTGAAATATAGAATCATGCAAGAGAGTTTTTAAACTACTGTAATTACATTAGGCCCTTATTCTCTTTTTTAATTTTTAATTTTTAATTTTTTTTGAGACAGAGCCTCCAGCTGTCATCCTGGAGAGAGTGCTCACAACAACCTCCAATTCCTGGGCTCAGGTGAGTCTCTTGCCTCCACCTCCCAAGTAGCTGGGACTACAGGCGCCCGCCACAATGCCCGGCCATTTTTCGGTTACAGCCATGATTGTTGTTTGGCAGGCCCGGGCTGGATTCGAACGTGCCAGCTCAGGAGTACATGGCTGGCGCCTTAGCCCATTGAGCCACAGGCGCTGAGTCAATGATAGGTATTAGTATTAAAAAAAAAAAAAAAATCCTGGCTCGGTGCCTGTAGCTCAAGCAGCTGGGATGCCATCCACATACACTGGAGCTGGTGGGTTTGAACCCACCCCAAGTCTGCCAAACAACAATGACAACTACAGCCAAAACATAGCCGGGCATTGTGGTGGGTGCCTGTAGTCCCAGCTACTTGGGAAGCTGAGGCAAGAGAATTGCTTGAGCCCTAGAGTTTGAGGTTGCTGTAAGTTGTGACTCCATGGCACTCTACCAAGGGCATCATAGTAAGACTGTCTCAAAAAAAAAAAAAAAAAAGATTCCTGTTGAGTTATTCCTAAGTGGAAGAAATAATATGAAAGGGATTCTTTAGAAATAGGATCCACGTAACATCAACAGCCAAGTCTTGTATTTCAGAATATTATTTTGTTCTGGCTTTTAATGCCATCATGAGATTTAAGTTTGCAGTTACAAAAGTTAATGCTACTGTAAAAGAGTTACATTTTGGAACCGCTTAAAAAAATGCTTAACTATAACCATGGTGTATTCAAAAGAAGGTATTCATTGTCCCTTTCAATTGTTTCATTTTGAACTTCACCAATTAAAAGACTGTTTTTAGAAAAGAGAATTCCTGAAGTGTACTTTTTATGTATAAATAAAAGTTTCATCTATATCTAATAAGTTGTGACTTTTATTTTTGTTTTAACATTAGCTTTTCTGAA
This sequence comes from Arctocebus calabarensis, assembly GCA_963573935.1. Lineage (NCBI taxonomy): Eukaryota > Metazoa > Chordata > Mammalia > Primates > Lorisidae > Arctocebus > Arctocebus calabarensis. The sequence goes on from CAUYON010061027.1 coordinate 13,352, forward strand.
GCAGGCAATATTGGTAAAGAGAATAATCTGTAAAGATTTATTGCAGCCAACCAGCTCATTGTGGGCTATTGTGGAAAAAATAGTCTTTCACACCAGGTTTTTATTATCCCAATATAACTACAAGTAATAGCTATTTATAAACACAAGACAGACAAACTAGAAATGCCCTTTAGCCCTATGGCACAAAAAGGGCTGGCATCAAGATTCCATTGTTATCATATCACGGGACATGTTATGGGTGGGTTTTTCTGGATTGCTTGCTTTTTGCTGGGTCTCTCTACTTCCCAAATTGGATGTGACCAAAAGACTGCAATATAAAAGCTAAGAATTAGTGATAGGAATCTGTACATGTACAACCCTTGATTTCTCAGATCATGTATTTATTAAGGACCTCATATGTTAGTTAATTTATTCAGTAAACATTAAATGCCTCAGTGTGTGCTAGGTACTAAAAATACAATGGTGAACCAAACAGGCATAGTCCTTCTTGAAAGAAGATTCTGTGCTGGTCACTATGGGGTAGTCACAAATAAGTAAAGCAGATTCCTTGTCCTGTGATTTTATATTCTAGTGGGAAAGAAGAAAATGATTTGAGTAAAAAGGATCTGGTAATTACAAATTGTGATAGGTGTTAGGAAGAAAATAGGATAATGAGAGACTAGAACAAGTAATTGAGGATGGAAATCCTATTTACGTAGGGTAATTAGAATAGTTTCAAACAAATGTCATTTAAGCTGTAACCTAAAATATGAAAAAGAAGCTAGCATAGAAAGTAACTGACCACATATACAAGGCCCTAAAGCATCATTTCTGTGGTGTCTGAAGAATTATACCAATGTTGCTGATGTACAGTAAGAAATATTGTGGCTCAGAGTTGGGCCTTTCTACTGATACTATGAAGCCAGCATAAAGGCATCGAACCCAGTCCTGGGAAGTGAATAAAGCCTTACGGGGGAGAATACATCCTAACCAAGTTAATAAACATCACAAAGGAGTTGGCCAGATGGTGTTGGTGCCAAACCTATTTGCCTTCCATAATTTCCCAAATATGTCTGAATTCACACCTTAGACCTAAGACCCTTAGGCCCTGCTTGGTCAAAGGCCCTTAGACCAAAACCTTAGGCCCTTCTTCCAAAAACTTCCTGTATATAACTCCACTAATATTTGTCATCAGTTATCAGAATTTAACACATTGAACTAAAATTGAGATTATGTTTTATCACTAAAACCATAATTTAAGGGCTAGCTGTTTTTTCCACAAGTCGTTTTAAATTATTCACTTCCTCCTGGATCAATTATTGAGGGTTATTTATATTCTGTTTTGTTGTATTTTGTTTTTAATTCAGAGATGGGGGTCTTGCTCTGTCACCCAGGGTGGAGTACAGTAGCTGGATCATAGCTCTCTTCAACCACCTGAAACTCCTGGGATCAAGCAATTCTGCCTGAGCCATCCAAGTAACTGAGACTACAGATGTGTGCTACCACATGTGGCTATTTAATGTTTTTTTTTTTTTAAGAAACAGGATCTGGGCTTGGCACCTGTGGCTCAATGGGCTAATGCGCCAGTCACGTACACCTGAGCTGGCGGTTCGAGTCCAGCCTGGGCCCGCCAAACAACAATGATGGCTGCAACCAAAAAATGGCCGGGCACTGTGGCGGGCGCCTATAGTCCCAGCTACTTGGGAGGTGGAGGCAGAAGACTCACTTGAGCCCAAGAATTGAAGGTTGCTATGAGCTGTGATGCCATGGCACTCTATCCAGGGTGACAGCTTGAGACTGTCTCAAAAACAAAAAAAGAAAAGAAAGAAAAAGAAGGAAAGAAACAGGATCTGGCTCGGCGCCTGTGGCTCAACGGGCTGGGGCGCCAGTCATGTACACCTGAGTTGGTGGATTCATATCTGACCTGGGCCTGTCAAACAACAATGACGGCTGCAACCCAAAAAAAAAAAAAAAAATAGCCAGGCATTGTGGTGGGTGCCTGTAGTCTCAGCTACTTCGGAGGTGGAGGCAGGAGACTAGCTTGAACCCAGAAATTGGAGGTTGCTGTGAGCTGTGATGCCACAGCACTCTATCCAGGGTGACAGCTTGAGGCTCTGTCTCAAAAAAAAAAAAAAAAGTAAGAAAGAAACAGGATCTCACGTTATTGCCTTGGCTGGTCTCCAACTCCTAGCCTCAAGTAATCCTCCTGCATCAGCCTCCCAAAGTGCTGAGATTATAGTCATGAGCCATATTTATATTCTTTTTAAGAGCTAAATAACACAATTATAAGAGGGACTCTACCTAACAAATGCAAACATTGTAACCTATTTCTTTGTACACTCAAATTAGCCTGAAATAAAAAAGAAAAGAGCTACATAGCACCAGATGAACTTCACAGTTATTAGTTGAGTAACTTGACTATTATCAGTGGAGTAATCTTTTTTTTTTTTTCGAGACAGAGCCTCAAGCTGTCACCCTGGATAGAGCGCCATGGCATCACAGCTCACAGCAGCCTCCAATTCCTGGGCTCAAGCGAGTCTCCTGCCTCTGCCTCCCAAGTAGCTGGGACTACAGGCGCCCGCCACAACGCCCGGCCATTTTTTGGTTGCATCTGTAACTGGGCCCTGGCTGGATTTGAACCCAACAGCTCAGGTGTACATGGCTGGCGCCTTAGCCCGTTGAGCCACAGGCGCTGAGCCTCAGTTGAATAATCTTTAGAATTCCAAGACATAGCATTTTTTAATTTAGGGACTAGAAAACGCAACAGATCAGTCTGTTTTTTAATATGTAATCCTTGAACCACCTCTATCAGATTCACCTGGGAGTTTGTTTAAATGCAAATTACCAGGCCTACCACTATTGAGGGGGGGAAATCTTTGGGGTCAGAGAATCTCTATTTTAAACAGTTACCCCAGGTCACTTTTTTTTTTTTGAGATAGAGTCACACTTTGTCTCTCTTGGTAGAGTGCCATGGTGTCATAGCTCACAGCAACCTCAAACTCTTAGGCTTAAGCAATCTTCTTGCCTCAGCCTCCTGAGTAGCTGGGACTATAGGTACCCGCCACAATGCCCAGCTGTTTTTTTTATTGTTGGTGGAGTTGTCATTGGTTCGCTGGCCCGGACCACGTTTGAACCTTCTAGCTTGGGTATATGTGGCCAGCACCCTACCCACTGAGCAACCGGTGCTGCCCCATTCTTTCTTTTCTTTTTTTTTTTTTTGAGACAGAGTCTCATTTTGTTGGCCTCAGTAGAGTGCTCTCATGTCATAGCTCACTGCAACCTCAAACTGTTGGGTTCAAGCAATTCCCTTGCCTCAACCTCCCAAGTAGCTGAGACTACAGGTGCCTGCCACAACCCCCAGCTAATTTAGAGATGAGGTCTTGCTCTGGCTCAGGCTAGTCTCGAACCCAATACCTCAGGCAGTCTACTCGCCTCAGCCTCCCAGAGTGCTAGGATTATAGGCATGAACCACTGCACCTGGCCCGCTAGACTCAAGTTCTGTACTAGACGGAATGACCTTGGGAAAAAATGGCAAAAATATTTTCTGTCTCTAAACATCCCCCACTCCTTTGAGGAGACTAAAACCTGCATCCCTGCCTCAGACCAGCAGTCAAGAGGGTCAGGAGAGTGCTCTTTGTTCTTTGTGCTACTGAATATAGGATGAAGCCAGCAGAAGTCCCAAGATTGTCTTAGTTGAAGATGGGATTAATCAGAGCCATCCATTTAACAAATGCAAACAGTGTAACCTATTTGTTTGTACCCTCAAATTGACCTGGAAGAGCTATGTAGCTCTGCTGCTCAAGAGCAGGACGCTGGTGCTTGCAGATAGGAGTCTAACAGCCTCCTCTTTTGCTGGCAAATCAGTAAACTTCTCTTTCCTTCTTAAATCATTTGTCCTCGTTCTGCTGATGTGACCTCTGGGACAAGTGCTAAACTTTCAGTAAGAGTTTGATAACCACTGCGCTTATATGTTCCTATAAACAAACTCTTCTCTCTTGTTACATATTCTGCTTTTCTTTTATATATTCCTAAATATGTAATCATTTTATGTTGCATAGCCGCAGTCACTAGTACTAACAGTACATTTTGTTGGCCTCAGTAGAGTGGATTGTCACTTCTGTTGAGTGAATTAATCCCTAAAAGCCTCATTCATTAAACTTCTACCAATCAGCTGCTACAGTGCTCAAGATTATCCTGCCAATGATAATTCGGTTTCATTGGACTTTGCCTTCCCTTCAGCACCTTTTAAAATAGTCCCTAAGAGGAAAAGTTAGGTTATAAGGTCCTGGTCCCTGGCTTATGTGGACCATATAAAATGACTGAACGCCTTATGAGTACTGAACATTGACAAGGTAAGGAAGCAAAGAGCAGTTGCTCCAAAGGGAAACTAATCAGTTAATGTTACATTACTTGCAGGTCTGATATAATGGTGCTTTGGAAGCTTAAGTATTAACTTTAAAAGCAAGCAGCTTTACTTTTAGATACCAGTCTCTGCATTTGCTGACAAAGGAAAATAAAAGAATATTAAAATGTGGCTGGGGGTGGTGGTTCACACCTGTAATCCCAGCATTCTGCGAAGCCAAGGTGAGTGGATCGCTTACACTCAGGAGTTGAGACCAACCTGAGCAAGAGTGAGACCCTCTCTCCACTAAAAATAGAAAAACTAGCTGGGCACTGTGGTGGGCGCTTGTGGTGCCAGCTACTAGGGAGGTGGAGGCAAGGAGAGAGCTTGAGCCCAGGAGTTTGAGGCTGTGTGACCTATGAAACCATGGCACTCTGCCCAAGGCAACAAAATGAGACTCTGTCTCAAAAAAAAAAAAAATGTTAAAAAGCAATAATCATGAGGCTGCACCTGTGGCTCAAAGGAATAGGCGCAGCCCCATGGAGTAGTGCTGGAGGTGGCAGGTTCAAACCCAGCCCCAGCCAAAAACTGCAAAAATAAAGAAAAAAAAAGCAACAATGACGTGTTTTGAGAGCTGTAATAATTAAAGGACCTATTCAAAAATATTGAAAAGAAGCATTTCAAAGTTCATTTTCTTTCTTTTTTTTTTTTTTTTAATTTGTTTCCCTTGGTAGAGTGCTGTGGCATAGCAGCTCACAGCAACCTCCAGCTCTTGGGCTTAGGAGATTCTCTTGCCTCAGCCTCCCAAGTAGATGGGACTACAGGCACCCACCACAACGCCTGGTTATTTTTTGTTACAGTTTAGCAGGGGCCAAGTTTGAACCTGCCACCCTCAGTATATGGGGCCGGTGCCCTACTCACTCAGCTACAGGTGCTGCCCTCAGAGTTCATTTTCAAATCCCTGGTTATTTACCACTGCCCTGTCCTTTACAGAACTTCCTTTAGGTTTCCTTAAGATAGGGTAATATTGGCCAAACATGCTGTATGACATAGTATTGTTTAGTCTTTTCCCTTTTTTTGAGGCAGAGTTTCACTTTGTCGCCCTGGGTAGAGTGCTGTAGCATCATAACTCACAGCAACCTCAAACTCCTGGGCTCAAGCGATTCACTTGCAATCAGCCTCCCATGTAGCTGGGACTACAGGCGCTGGCCACAACACCCAGCTATTTTTAGAGACAGGGTCTTGCTCTTGCTCAAGCATGTCTCAAATCCATGACCTCAGGCAATCCACCCCCTCAGCCTCCCAGAGTGCTAGGATTACAGGTATAAGCCACTGTGCCCAGCCCTGTATTATTTAGTCTTAATATTTAATCTACATATAATCGAAGCTCTGAGATGAAAATAAACTTGCTCCTTTTATCACTTGGTATAAAAGAAGAATATATATAACATGGTAATTTTTCTTTTTGGGTAACAGCTGAAAGCAACACATTATGCTCACCTAAGGGTAGATAAAACTATAATACCTAATCCATACTACACACTTAACAAAGGCAATTTATTGCTGCATTTTATAGCAGGTACAAATGTAATTAATTTGATGTTGGCAAGCAAGAAATCCAGAAATTGTGGCCATTCTTTAGTCTTCATTTTAGCTGAATTTTTATGGTCTTTAAATTAGTTTTTTTCCCCAATAACCTCGTATATTGGTTAATAAAAGTGTCATATTTGAGAAATGAGATTCTAAGAGTTTAAAATGTTTGCCGTCAAACCACAGTTTATCAATAAAGATAAAATTAAAACTCACAGCCTATCAATTTAGAAGGCTATGGTCAATCCATTATATGGTGTCACCTGGAAGTAAATGACATGAAAAGATTAATTCAGAGTGTTTCTATCAGCAAATCACAAAGAGCTCTTTAAAAATCACATTTTTATCTTTCCAGTGACATATGGCAACACCCAGTAGGGCTGCATCTTTGTTCAGCATTACCAGAAATGAGTAATGCCTAAGTTTAGGGGCATGAGAGATGACAGTTGGGCACAAATGGTGTGGACGAGTTTAGTCAACAGAAACCTCTAAATCAATATTTTTTCAAACTTTGATCAGAATCCCCTAAAAGCTAAAAATAGATGCCCTTTACTAGATATTTTGATTTTATCAAGTTTTTATTTTATCAGGTTTGGAGTTGGGTCTAAGGATCTGTTTTTGGCAAACAACCCAGGTAATTCTAATGTACTCCAAAGTGTAAGAACCAAACTTGGTTTGGTCCAAACATGCCATTAAGAGTGCTAGAATCGGTTGGCACCTGTGGCTCATCGAGTAAGGCGCCAGCCCCATATACCGAAGGTAGCAGGTTCAAACCCAGTCTCAGCCAAACTGCAAAAAAACAGAAAAAAAGCCGGGTGTTGTGGTGAGCGCCTGTAGTCCCAGTTACTAGGGAGGCTGAGGCAAGAGAATCGCCTAAGCCCAGGAGTTGAAGGTTGCTGTGACCTGTGTGATGCCACTGCACTCTACCAAGAGTGACAAAGTGAGACTCTGTCTCTAAAAAAAAAAAAAAGAGTTCTAGAATCTTCCAGATGCAGTGACTAAAGAATGGCCACAATTTCTGGATAACGTACCTGGGCTTTGCCAGTCAAATGCACCCATGTGGTGTTAGTAGTGCCTATAATCCTAGTACTCTAGGAGGCCAAGGCAGGTGGATCACCTGAGCTTGGGAGTTCAAGATGAGCCTCAGCAAGAGCACAACCCGTTTCTACTAAAACTAGAAAAACTAGGCCCAGCACCTGTAGCTCAGTGTCTAGGCGCTGGGCACATACACCAGGGCTGGCGAGTTTGAACCCAGCCTAAGCCTGCCAAACAAAAATGACAACTACAACAACAACAAATGGCCGGGCGTGTGGCCGCCGCACTTGGGAGGGCGCTGGCTGGGCCTCCTCCGCGGGGCCGACGGACTGCAGCGGCTCCCGGGTTCACCCACCCGCCTCCTCCACCCGCGAGCCGACGGACTGAGCGCCTGCCGCCTCCGGCCTCACGGCGCTCCCGTGCTAGCCCGGTGCCTTTTGGCGGTGCAAGGCTTCCACAGAAGGTCTATTCTAACAAGTGAGATGCTATCTCGTTTAATTTGCATTAACCTGATGATTAGTGATGAGTTGGTGGTTCCAGGATTTTTCTCAGAATGACATTAGGAAAAGAAGCGATGTCTCCTCTTCAGGCAATGTCTTCCTGGCAGACAGAAGCTGCAGCTGGCAGAAATCTTTTAAGATGGGATCTTTCACCAGAGCAGATTGAAACCAGAACTGAGGAACTCATTGTGCAGACCAAACAGGTGTATGATGCCGTTGGAATGCTTGATATTGAAGAAGTAACTTACAAAAACTGCTTGCAAGCATTGGCAGATGTAGAAGTGAAGTATATAGTGGAAAGAACCATGCTAGACTTTCCTCAGCATGTCTCCTCTGACAAAGAAGTACCAGCTGCAAGCACAGAAGCAGACAAAAGACTTTCTCGTTTTGATATTGAGATGAGCATGAGAGGAGATATATTTCAGAGAATTGTTCGTTTACAGGAAACTTGTGATCTGGGGAAGATAAAACCTGAAGCCAGAGGATACTTGGAAAAGTCAGTTAAAATGTGGAAAAGGAATGGGCTCCACCTTCCAGAACAAGTACAGAATGAAATCAAATCAATGAAGAAAAGAATGAGTGAGCTATGTATTGACTTTAACAAAAACCTCAATGAGGATGATACCTTCCTTGTATTTTCAAAGACTGAACTTGGTGCTCTTCCTGATGATTTCATTGATAGTTTAGAAAAGACAGATGATGACAAGTATAAAATTACCTTAAAATATCCACGTTATTTTCCTGTCATGAAGAAATGTTGTGACCCTGAAATTAGAAGAAGGATGGAAATGGCTTTTAATACAAGGTGCAAAGAGGAAAATACCGTCATTTTGCAACAGTTGCTCCCGCTGAGAGCCAAAGTAGCCAAACTATTTGGCTATAACACACATGCTGACTTTGTCCTTGAAATGAACACTGCAAAGAGCACAAGCCGCGTGACAGTTTTCCTCAACAATTTAAGCCAGAAATTAAAAATGTTGGGTGATGCAGAACGAGAGTTTATTTTGAATTTGAAGAAAAATGAATGTGAAGAGAGAGGTTTTGAATACGATGGGAAAATCAATGCCTGGGATTTACATTATTACATGACTCGGACAGAAGAACTCAAGTACTCTGTAGACCAAGAGTTTCTCAAGGAA
>CAUYON010061028.1:0-20385 GCA_963573935.1 Arctocebus calabarensis
TCAAGCGAGTCTCCTGCCTCCGCCTCCCAAGTAGCTGGGACTACAGGTGCCCGCCACAACGCCCGGCCATTTTTTGGTTGCAGCCGTCATTGTTGTTTGGCGGGTCCTGGGGCTGGATTCGAACCCGCCAGCTCAGGTGTACGTGGCTAGCGCCTTAGCCCGCTGAGCCACAGGCGCCGAGCCTAATTTTAATTTTTTATTATACTTAAGATTGGACTTTTTGTATTTTCAAAGGACATGTTTATTTCTTTTTCTGTAAACAGTGGCTCATGTTCTTTTGGTTTTTTGTTTGTTGTTGTTTGGGTTTTTTTGCTACAGGGTCTCACTTTGTCGCCTGTAGTAGAGTGCTGTGGCGTCACAGTTCACATCAACCTCCAGCTCTTGGGCTTAAGTGATTATCTTGCCTCAGCCTCCAAAATAGCTGGACTACGATAGGCGTCCACCAAAACGCCCACCTATTTTTTTTGTTGTTGCAGTTTGGCCAGGGGCAGGTTTGAACCCGCTACCCTCAGTATATGGGGCTGGTGCCCTACTCACTGAGCCACAAGTGCTGCCTTTTTTTTTTTTTTGAGACAGTCTCATTCCGTGGCCCTGGGGAGAGTACTAGGGCATCATAGCACACAGCAATATGAAACTCTTGGGCTTGAGCCATCTTCTTCTCTCAGCTTCCTGAGTAGCTGGGACTATAGGCATGCGCTAGCATGCCCTGCTAGATTTTGTCTGTTTGTTTGTTTTTTATTGAGACAGTCTCACTTCGTCACTGTTGGTAAAGTGCCATGGCATCATAGCTCACAACAAGCTCAAACTCTTAGATTCAAATGATTCTCTTGTCTCTCTTGTGTTTTTCATTTTTAGTAGAGACCGGGTCTTATGCTTGCTCAGGCTGGTCTCAAACTCATGAGCTCTGGCAAACCACTCGCCTTGGCCTCCCAGACTGCTAGGATTACAGGTGTAAGCCACCTCATCCAGCCGGAGTTTTTTCTATTTTTAGTAAAGACAAGGTCTTGTTGCTCAGACTGCCTTTTGGTTGTTTTTCTAGTGGATCATTGTTCTTTTTAGGGGTTACTGATTTGTGGAAGTGATTTATAGAATGCATTTTTATCTTTGATAGGAAGTTCAAATATTTGTTCTGTTTGTCATTTGCCTTTTATTGTAGTTTTAAATTTTTCTTTGACCAAACTTAACTTTGTGTGGTTTCTGGACTTTATGCCAATTAGAAAGGGTTCTCCTCACCAAGGTTATAAATTTCGTGGTATTTTAATGCTTTCATGTAGAGTAACCTCTAGACTACTTCTCTGCAGAGAGGACACTACCCTGCTTTAGTCAGTAGACTATTTCTGGCCATGGATCTGGTTCCATGGGTTTCCTCAACCTTGCTGGGAATCTGGGTCATTGCTAGAACCAGATCAAATCAATCTCTCGTCCTCCATACAGGAAAAGCAAGGAAGTGGAGGACACTGAATGATCATCTGGCTCTTACCCCATCTCTCAGCAAACCTTTATTTCAAGAGATAGACTCTGAGAAGAGGTTTTTGTCCCATGTGCTCCAGGAGCTAGTAGCTATGAGACAGAATCCCTTTGCTGATCTCCAGGGAAGGGAAACCAAACTTTAAGGGCCATTGCTTTCCAATGATCATTTGTTCTAATCCCACTTAGATAGTTTTTCCACGGGGACAAACTTCCTGAATCTGTGGAATCTAAAACTGTCCTCTGTCACAATAAGAATGTAGAAGTCTTATCCACATTTCAGCAGTATAGCCCTGTGGGGTTTTTCAGAATGTAATGCTAATTATTTGTCTGTCTTTGCTAAGCCTTGCATTTTAAAAATGGGTGTGAAAAATATTTGCTTATTATAGTTCCCAACTACCTCCCTTCAGGAATAGCCAGGGCTGAAGAAGGGCAGCTTGCTGTGAGTGTGACTGGAAATGACATCACCACCCCACCAAACAAGGAGCTCCCACCAAGCCCAGAGAAGAAAACAAAGGTAGGTGCCAGAATGGTGGTTATCCTCTAGTGCTATAATTTTTAAATATAGTATCTTCTGCTATTATTGCTTGAATTGTGAATGAAATTCTTTTTTTCTGAGCTATTGTGAATCCTTCCTCACATTTGGACATCCTTAGAAAATATTTTATGTTCCCATTTTAACATAGTAGCCTAAAACAAACTTTAAATTGTTGTCCTTGACTCTGTTATCTTAAATATCTGTAAAAGTGTCCTGCAGAGGTTGTTCCCTTAACAACTAAAAGTATAATTTCAGAAGTATTCTGAAATAGTTTCTGAAATCTGCAGTCATAAAAATGGGTACGCAGCTAAGGCGCCAGCCACGTACACCTGAGCTGGCAGGTTCAAATCCAGCCTGGGCCCACCAAACAACAATGACAGCTGCAACCAAAAAATAGCGGGGCATTGTGGTGGGCACCTGTAGTCCCAGCTACTTGGGAGGCAGAGGCATGAGACTCACTTGAACCCAGGAATTGGAGGTTGCTGTGAGCTGTGATGCCACGGCACTCTATCCAGGGTGACAGTTTGAGGCTCTGTCTCAAAAAAAAAAAAAAATGGGTATGCAGGATGGCACCTGTAGCTCAGTGGGTAGGGCACTGACCCATATACTGAGGGTGGCAGGTTCAAACTCAGCCCCAGCCAAACTGCAATAAAAAATAGCCGGGCGTTTTGGCGGGCGCCTGTAGTCCCAGCTACTCGGGAGGCTGAGGCAAGAGAATCACCTAAGTCCAGGAGTTGGAGTTTGCTGTGAGCTGTGTGACGCCACGGCACTTTACCGAGGGTGATAAAGTGAGACTCTGTCTCTAAAAAAATAAATAAATAAAAGGGAATGCAGATTTTTTAAGGTGAACATAGCTTCAGATGGTTACTGATACCTATTGCAAAATTTGAATGTCATACTATAGGATATGCTTGATGTTACTCCATCAAGATACAGACAGTAGGGCACGGTGGCTCATGCCTATAATCCTAGCACTCTGGGAGGCCAAGGCTGGTGGATTGCCTGAGTTCAGGAGTTAAGAGACAAGCCTGAGCAAGAGTGAAACCCAGTTTCTACAAAAATAGCCAGGTTTTGTGGCAGGTCCCTGTATTCCCAGCTACTTGGGAGGCTGAGGCCAGAGGATCACTGGAGCCTAGGAGATTGAGGTTGCCGTACGCTCTGACTACATGGCACTCTACTCAGGTGAGAAAGTAAGACTGTCTTAAAAAAAAAAAGAAAGAAAAAGATACAGACAATAATGGCCTAATCATCTGACAGTTTTCTTTATAATATTATTACACTCAATAATTCTGTGTAAGTAGAATTCTATTAATAGAATTCTCTATTAATACTAATTAATTGTTAGTTACTAAAAGTTAGTTAATTGTTTTACTAAATCTTCACGTGCCAGACAGTTAGAAATTTGTGGCACTGTTATTAAGAAACAATTTCAGGGAGGCCCCTGTTGCTAAGTGGGTAGGGCACCAGACCCAAATACTGAGAGTGGTGGGTTCGAACCCGGCCCCAGCCAAACTACAACAAAAAATAGCCAGGTGTTGTGGCAGGTGCCCTTAGTCCCAACTACTTGGGAGGTTGAGGCAAGAGAATTGCTTAATCCCAGGAGTTGGAGGTTGCTGTGAGTTGTAACGCCACAGCACTCTACTGAGGGCTACAAAGTGAGACTCTGTCTCAAAAAAAGAAAGAAAGAAACAATTTCAAATAAAAATTATTTGCATTTTTTAAACTTTTATCCTGGTGTCATTCTACTATTTACTGAGCTCAGAAGAAAGGAATGCTGATTTTCAGTTGCATCAATTCTCATTGCTTATAATTTTACTTTGAATTGTGCAATTTATACTTTTTTTAATTTGTTTTTATTCTTGTCTGTGTGTTTGATGTTGGCCTTTAAAAAATAAAAATAAAAATAAAAAAAACAACAATCAACCTAAAGCCTTTGGCCACCACTCAGCCTGCAAAGACTTCAACATCGAAAGCCAAAACACAGCCCACTTCTCTCCCTAAGCAGCCAGCTCCCACCACCCTTGGTGGTTCGAATAAAAAACCCATGAGCCTTGCATCAGGCTCAGTACCAGCTACCCCACCCAAACGCCCTGCTGCTACCACTGCCCGGCCTTCCATCTTATCTTCAAGAGACATAAAACCAAAGGTAAGTAGTCACCTAATTACTGTGCCGAAGAGAAGTTTTCACCTCTGAGTGTCAGGCTATTGATGCTACCAGACATTGGAATCAGGCTGGTGGGACTGAGCAAAAGAAGGAGAAAGAAATATGGGGAAGGGCAATTTGAATATTAGTTTAGGTACTCAGTGATGCAGCCATAACATTTTGAAGCCCTTTTATAGTTTTTACTTTTCCCTGCACTGGTTGGAAGCAATATTCCATCCACTTTTGTTCCTCCTCCTTTCTCTCAGCTACTCCTTATTTTCTCTATTCTATATTTTAATCAAATACTCTTATATCAAATGTAGTTCTTTCTCTTCAATCATTATACAGAAGTGCATTTTACCCATTACTTTGTGATATAAGTAGCTCTTCCAGCTTATCTCAAATGTTCCAGTGTCATGTGATAACTTATTTGCTTTTAGCATTTGGCCACCTTCACTCAGCTTCTCCTAAAGTTTTCCAGTCTTCCAGGTCATCCACACTTTCTTTTCTTTTTTTTTTTTTGGAGAGACACAGTCTCACTTTATTGCCCTTGGTAGAGTGCCGTGGTTTCACACAGCTTACAGCAACTTCCAACTCCTGGGCTTAGGCGATTCTCTTTCCTCAGCCTCCCAAGTAGCTAGGACCACAGGCACCTGCCATAGCGCCCGGCTAATTTTTCCTGGAATTTTTTTTTTTTTTTGCCGTTTTGGCCGGGGCTGGGCTTGAACCCATCACCCCTGGTATATGAAGCCAGCACCCTACTCCTTGGCAAAGATTTTTTTTTTGGCCAGGCTGGGTTTGAACCCGCCACCACCAGCTTATGGGGCCGGAGCCCTACTCCTTTGATCCACAGGCACAGCCAGATTCTTTTTTTTTTTTTTTGAGACAGAACCTCAAACTGTCACCCTGGATAGAGTGCCGTGGCATCATAGCTCACAGCAACCCCCAATTCCTGGGCTCAGTGCCCAGCTAATTTTTGATGCAGTTCGGCCAGGGCCCAGCTTGAACCCTCGGTATATGGGGCGGGTGTGCTACTACGCTGAGCCACTGGCACCGCCCAATGATAAAATCCTGTAATGCTTTCTGTCTGGTCCTCATTTACCCAGTTGGCTTCTTTTCTTGTTATTTACTTACTAATTTATTTATTTATTTGAGACAGAGTCACACTATGTCGCCCTCGGTAGAGTGTTCTGGTATCACAGCTCACAGCAACCTCAAACTCTTGGGCTTAAGTGGTTGTCTTGTCTCAGCCTCCCCAGTAGCTGGGACCAAAGGTGCCCATCACAACACCTGGCTATTTTTTTTGTTATTGTTGTCATTGTTGTTTAGCAGACCCGGAGTGGGGTTCAAACCCACCAGCCACAATGAATGTAGCTACCACCCTAACCACTGAGCTACAGGCACCAAGCCTTTTCTTGGTCTTTAGAAAGCAACTTATTTGAGTAAGAGGGTAGATGGAAGCTTACTGGAGTCATGGCTGCAAGTCCTGTATGCATTTCGTTCAGCAGTGGCTCAGATAGGAGAATGTAGGGACGAGGGGAAGTATCTAGTGAACTTTCACCTCATAATAATTAAAATTAAGTATACTGTATTAATTGCCTTATATGCATTAACTACTTTAACTCTTTTTTTTCAATGTCTTCATTTTATGAATGAGGGAGCTTATGTTCAGTTAAATAACCTTTCTACAGTCAGGTGCTAGTCAGTGGCACAGCCAGTATTTGACCCCAGCTCTGACTCTAATGATGGTTAGGGCCTCTGTCAGCACTGTTATAATTATTAATATTATCTGCCTTTTAGATAAGAAATAGATGGAAACATTTTGAGAGATTAAATACTACAGGCCATCAAACAACAATGACGGCTACAACCAAAAAATGGCCGGGCGTTGTGGCAGGCACCAGGATTCCCAGCTACTTGGGAAGTGGAGACAGGAGAATCGCTTGAGCCCGATTCGGGGTTACTGTGAGCTGTGATGCTACAGCACTCTATTCAGGGTGACAGCTTGAGGCTCTGTCTCAAAACAATAAATAAAAAATAAAGTCTTTATTTTGGTAGATTTACATAATCAAAAAAAAGAGGGAGGAAAAACCTATTCAGAAAAAAAAAAAAGATCTGTTACCTTAGCAGAAGAGAAAATATAAATTGAGAAACAACAAAATAACTCCAATTATGAGGCCAGGCTGGTTCTGCAGTTTGTAGATTCTAAGATCCATTTGAAGGACGTCAGTCACATCCTCAAAGATTTCTATCCCAAGTAACTTTTTTCTAACTTGCTTTATCCTGTTATCCTCACTAGCAAAATAGCGAGATTGCCCTAGATTATGCTAAATCATAGTCATAGTATTGATAATTTGAAGGAGTCCCCAGAGAGAATCTGGTTTTGTCCTCAAATCCTAGAGCAATAAGAGAGGAAAAGTTTAGGATTTTTGTCCCCTGTGCACAAAATCCTAAACTTGTTTCCAACAGAGCTGGTAGCAGAACCATTTCCCCTGCTTCTAACCTTAGGGGGTCTCTATTTGTGGAAAAGAAAGGTGTTATTTGGTCGGATGCCAGCCCTTAATGTCTAAGCATCTCCTTAGATGATTTTCCATTTAAACATCCTGCTTGTCTCTGTGAATATCTTGCCCTCTGTTTGGCTGTTTTCTTAGAGGAAAAGAACTGGGCTCACTGTGTCTGTGGGTTGGCTTATTCTCTTGAGTAACATGGTACATTTGCTTATCAAAATAGTATCTTCAGGGGGGTGCCTGTAGCTCAAAGGAGTAGTACGCCAGACCCATATGCTGGAGGTGGCGGGTTCAAACCCAGCCCCGGGTTTTTCTTTTTTTGAGACAGACCCTCAAGCTGTCACCCTGGATAGAGTGCTGTAGCATCACAGCTTATAGCAGCCTCCAATTCCTGGGCTCAAGCAAGTCTCCTGCCTCCGCCTCCCAAGTAGCTGGGACTTCAGGCGCCCACCACAATGCCCTGCCATTAAAAAAAAAAAAATGTGGCTCGGCGCCTGTGGCTCAGCAGGTTAAGGCACCAGCCATGTACACCTGAGCTGGCGGGTTCGAATCCAGCCCCCGGCCCGCCAAACAACAATGACAGCTGCAACCAAAAAATGGCCGGGCGTTGTGGCAGGTGCCTGTAGTCCCAGCTACTTGGGAGGCAGAAACAAGAGACTCGCTTGAGCCCAGGAATTTCCTGTGAGCCGTGATGCCACAGCACTCTACCCAGGGTGACAGCTTGAGGCTCTGTCTCAAAAAAAAAAAAATGTATCTTCATGCCCTATTCCTGTAGAAAGCATCCTAAATTTATTCCTTCCCTTCCACACAATTGATGGTATTTCCAGGCTCCATGTAAGAGGAACTAGAATAGGGCAGTGCCTGTGACTCAGTGGGTAGGGCGCTGGCCCCGTATACCAAGGGTGGCTAGTTCAAACCTCGCCCCAGCCAAACTGCAACAACAAAAATAAATAGCCCAGTGTTGTGGCAGGTGCCTATAGTCCCAGCTACTCTGGAGGCTGAGGCAAGAGAATCTCCTAAGCCCAGGAGTTGGAGGTTGCTGTGAGCTGTGACGCCGCAGCACTCTACCGAGGGAGATAAAGTGAGACTCTGTCTCTTAAAAAAAAAAGAAAGGAACTAGAATGACCTAGATGCCACACATCTACATGTGAAAGGCTTTTTCCCTTTTGCTCTTAGATCATAGCTGTGATGTCGTTGCTTCTCCTTCCCTCTGTTGCGTCAGGCATGCCACTTCTCACCAGCTCTTTGCTATCAGAGACCTCTCTCCTCTGTTCTTTCACATCACATATTATCAAAGCTGATCGTTGGTGACACACTTTTCTAATCGCCTTTATCCAGATGAGGAACTAAAGCTCAAAGAGGCTCAGTGATTTGTCCAAGAGCACACTGCAAGTTGGGGCTGGATTAGGGCTGGAGCTCAGGTTTCTGACCTGGATTTGGCCAGTGCAGCCTCTCCGTCTGCAGCCGGGTCCTGTTCAGCACTCTCTAGGTACATGTTAGCCAAAAAGGGCTGGATTTGACTGAATATAATGTTTAATGTTTGTTTTGTTTATAGGTTTATTTAATCTTTTTTCAAGTATTTAATACTTTAGTTATTATTACATGAAATATATTAGTATTTAAAGCTGTAGATCCTGAGGCAAGCATAGGCTATTCTTATTGGCTCAGGTTGGATTGAGGTAGTTGACTCCCTGTTTTGTCAGATCACACAATACCCATCCATGGCCAGTTTCTTACTTTATATGGTGATCTTAGAGCCATATATATTTTTCCATCAGTAGCTGCCAACCCCCCAGAACCTCCTGCTCTCTGCTATATGTTTATACGTATAGAACCATCTTGTGACTTGTCTTCCCGGGACTGCTACTGACCTGTAGCTCTTACTCTCACTTTCTTACCTCTAGCCTGTCACAGAAGCAAAGCTCCCTGAGAAGCGGACTTCACCATCCAAGCCAGCTTCTGTCCCACCCGTCAGACCTGGATCTAAGAACACCCAGACTGTTCCAAAAGCTACAACATCTGCTCTTGCCTCAGCTGGGCCAAGCAGTAGGAGCCCCCCTACACCCCTGCCCAAGAGGCCCACTGGTGAGTAGTGCCTGTCCTTCACTCCCAGTGGAATTAGTGGGGAAGAGAACGGGGCATTGGCTGTACCCCAGCCACAGCTCCAGCCAGTATCACAGACCGCTGCATATACACCAGTCCTTAATGGGGTATATTAAATAGTGGCAGCCTGGTGGCCCTAATATTTAGCAAGCCTTAGTGTCCGTATACTTAGCCATTGTGTGTATTCAGAAAAATCTTGAATGATAGGGACTCTGACGAATTTCTGGATAGAATTCATTCTTTCTCAGTTACTCCACAGCACCAAACACAATATGCTTATGGGCATACATGATAAGTAGAGAATACAAACCCCTTGCGTGTATCGACAACCTACTTCTAAGGCCATGTTGAAGGCATTTTCAGGACTTAAAAGAAAATAAGATCCTTGCTGGGCACAGTGACTTACTCTTGTAATCCCAGCACTTTGGGAGGCTGAGATGCTAGGATTACTTGAGGCCAAGAGTTTGAGACCACCCTGGGCAACATAAAGAAAAAAGAATAAGATGTGCTATGTCACCTTGTATGCTACATAAGGACATGGTCTTTATATGGTTGTCTAGTTTACTACTCTATTCCAGAGACTAGCCTAGTCTGTGACTTAAAGTAGAGATTTAGTAGTTGTTAAATTCTGAGGAATCTCGGTATTGGATATGCTGTTCAATAGGTCCGTTTGTTAAACATTGTATTAATGAGTATACGTTTGTGCAGCCATTAAGACTGACGGAAAACCTGCAGAAGTCAAGAAGATGACTGCAAAGTCTGTACCAGGTAATACTCCACCCACCATATCTGGAACTCTGACTTGAACCTCCACTTCTTCCATGGCTTTAAATATCCTTTTTTCTCTCCCCAAACCCCCCTGTTCTCTCACTTCTACCTTTGTAGCTGACTTGAGTCGCTCAAAGAGCACCTCAACCAGTTCTGTGAAGAAAAACACCACTATCGGTGGGACGGCTCCCCCTGTAGGGGTGGCTCCTACTCGAGTCAAGCCCACACCCACAGCTTCTCGGCCCTCCACAACTCCTTCTATGGACAAGAAGCCCACCTCAGCCAAACCCAGCTCCACTGCCCCCAGGCTGAGCCGCCTGGCTACCAGTGCTTCTGCCCCTGATCTGAAGAATGTCCGCTCCAAGGTTGGCTCCACGGAGAACATCAAGCATCAGCCTGGAGGAGGCCGGGTGAGTCCAGAGAGCTTGGCGTCCTTGCCATGCTGCCTCTGCGTCTTTGCCCACCCCATCCACTCACTATTCCCAAAGCCCACCAAAGAAAGGGGATTGTGAAAGCATCCTATTCAGCATCAGGGAACTTCATGTTGGGCTCAGTAGTGGGCATCGCTCTCCAGCAGCAGTGAAGGAGTGGGCTGAGCCCTTGGCTGCTGCTTCCCATTTCAGTCAGAGGGGCTCCTATTCTGTATGTTGGGGTTTGGGTTGACTTTTTTTATATATACATATAAAAAGATTGTTCTACTTTACAAAGAAACAGAAGAAGCCTCAGAGACTCTGTGAGAGGGAGAGACGCTTGCCATGAACCCAGTTTTTCATGATTCTTACCTTGCAGGATGAATGTCAGGGTAGACCAAAGGCCGATCACCTCCTAGTTCTACAACCCATGACTTGGAGTCTGTCTGAAAGAGGACTAGGATGCCCTCTTAGCCAGCATGGGTTGTGCCATAATCTTCTGGCTTTCCTCTACAACAGAACTGTGCTGGTAGGATAAAGAAAAGCATGCCAGGCCATAGCATTTCACTTTAAAGATTTTCTGATTGCATCAATCCCAGAATTATTTGTTAACTTTAAGCAATCATGGGAGCTCAGTTTGTGAAAAAAGTAGTTGCAAAAGTTCATCTGAAAATGTTCAGGTCCCTGGAGTAGTAATCATCTCATCACTTGCATCATTTGCTAACATCACTATCCAGGGTAGAATACTTAAATTGCTTTAATCCAGTACTGTTAAAAAAATTGAGAAGGGGCTGGGAGCAGTGGCTCACACCTATAATCTTAACACTCTGGGAGGCCAAGGCAGGTGGATTGCTTGAGCTCAGCAGTTCGAGACCAGCCTGAACAAGAGTGAGACTGCGTCTCTACCA
The DNA here is from genome assembly GCA_963573935.1 of Arctocebus calabarensis. Taxonomy (NCBI): domain Eukaryota; kingdom Metazoa; phylum Chordata; class Mammalia; order Primates; family Lorisidae; genus Arctocebus; species Arctocebus calabarensis. Next base: position 10,845 of record CAUYON010061028.1, read on the forward strand.
TAAATATAAAAATTAGCCAGGCCTGGTGATGGGCATCTGTAGCCCCAGCTATTCAGGAGGCTGAAGTGAGAGGATCGCTTGAGCCCAAGAGACTGAGGTTGTTGTGAGTTATGATGATGCCCTAGCACTCTACCTAGGGTGACAGAGTGAGACTCTGTCTCAAAATAAAAAAAAATGGAGGAGGAACAAAACGAGGCAGAATCCTGTCTTCAGTTGGAAGACACTGATGGCAGGCTGGAATCTCTCTGCATAAGGGCCTCAAAGAGTTGCTCTTAGTAACCAGTGGTGGCTCTGGCCTGTACTGCTGGTGGCCTCTCTTTGCTCTTTAAACTTAAGTTTTCGTGGTGCAAACGTTGCGGAAGGTCTTGGTGGGGAGTTAATTAACTTGGTCTAGAGAATTTTTTTCTCTTCCTACATACCTGAAGAACGTATCATCATGTGACCCTGACATTTCTGAGTTTTTGATTGGGAAGTAATAACTCCAATACACGCTCAAAAGAGAAACATAAGTTTCTTAGCCTTTGATAGCTCCATTTCTCCATGAATGGAGATCTTTTCTCTCACATCTAAGACTTTTGTCTGCAGCTTCTTTCCTTATGGTCCTTTCTCAAGGATCTCTGGCTTGGTCTACCCTAGGAAATGTGTGCTTTTTTCCCCTAGGATTAAGGGTGACTGGCTTCTGCCTAGTGGCCTGGCCTGAGTTCGAATACCCTACAGCAGCAGTTCTCAACCTGTGGGTCACAACCCACAGGAACTGTATCAAAGGGCCACAGCATTAGGAAGGTTGAGAACCACTGCCCTACAACCTTCTTCCCTTTTTGGCATTAGAACTGTTATCTTGTTGGTTTGAAATTCGCCCTCCCTTTTTCTCCATCCAGGCCAAAGTAGAGAAAAAAACAGAGACAGCTGCAACAACTCGAAAACCTGAATCTAATGCAGTCACTAAAACAGCTGGCTCAATTGCAAGTGCACAGAAACCACCTGCTGGGAAAGTGAGTTTTATTTAGATGTACCTCTGGAAGGTTAAAGATGATACAATATTTCTTCCAGCCTGAGTCACTTTCCCTTCTATTGTACTTTTTCCTATCCTTGACTAGTTTCTACTTCTCCCCATTTCCTTCTTTGTGCTTAATGACTCAGCCATCAGAACATTTTTTTATTAACCTTAAAAGTTAACAGAGGCTCAGTGCCTGTGGCTCAAGCAGCTAAGGTGCCAGTCACATACATCTGAGCTGGCAGGTTCGAATCCAGCCCGGGCCTGCCAAACAACAATGACAGCTGCAACCAAAAATAGACGGACATTGTGTCAGGGGCCTGTAGTCCCAGCTACTTAGGAGGCTGAGGCAAGAGAATTGCCTAAGCCCAGGAGTTAGAAGTTGCTGTGAGCTGTGACGCCACAGCACTCAACCAAGGGTGACAAAGTGAGTGTCTGTCGCTAAAGAAAAAAGAAAGAAAGAAAGAAAGATAGGATGCTTAATGACAATAGAAACCCACTTAGTATGAGGCAGGCATGATCAGCTGGAGGTAAGAGCTAAGCTAAAAAGTTCTTCCCCTCCCCCCGAACCCTGGAACCAGGCTCCTCCAATTTATTGTAGGATACCTTCCTTCCTTAGCTGTGGCAAGCAGGTGGGCCTCTCTGGCCAAGGACTGCCAGAAAGCCTGAGCTCCAGCCCTTCAATCTGAGGCGGACAATCTCAGCAAGTCTCAGTACCAAGGAATTGGTACAGTGGGCTCAGTGAAGATGGTGCAGCACAAGCTTCTGGGTAACTAACTACTAGAGGTCCAAGTAGATCTCTGGTTCAGACCAGAGCTCATCAAGAGGTGGTTTGCTAACCAATTATTTATCATTAAAGTTGTGAAGAAGGCCAGAAATGACAAGGTACAACAAGGTACATGGTTGGAGTTTTTTCCAGGTAGATTTCTGTACCCTGTGGGGCACCCTTCAGTCTGGGGACTGCATTGTTTATAGAGAACCTTTAGCTCTGAAGCAAAGGAAGGCAGGTAGGAAGCTGGCAGCTATCCCTTCTTGAAAAGGTCAAAGAATTCTTTGTTCCAGACTCATAGGACCACAGGGCTCTTATGTTTCTCAATTCCAGTGGGAGCCATTCGCTTATGATACATTGTAGTTGTGCCCCAAGACCTGTGCACCCTGCCTACAGCCTGTTCTCTTTTTATGTGATTCTCACAGGGCATAGGATTAGGCATCTGAAGGATTTAAGAAGGTATTTAACTCTTGAATTAACAAATCAAACATATGTCTAGACTTAAACCTCTGTCACATTGTGCTTTCTTGAGCCCTGGGTTAAATGGACTGAATGTAGAAGCTGCTGAGCCTGAGACCTGTGCTGCTTGGCTATATCCATTTGCATCTATATCTGAGCATTGTCCCTCCTTTCCTTTTAGTATCAGGTCTGTGCCCTATTTCTCAAATGCCCAGTGCTTCTCAAATAGCCGTTGCTTCCAAGTGCGGGTCTGGCTCCAGCGATTTCAGGCCTCAGATTAAAAGAAGTACCCTCCTTGGGTAGAGACAGGTCCAAATGATCAGGACTGTGGCACAGCCACAGTGGCCAAAGACACTGCCCCAGCTCTTAGGGAGGGAGCAGGGCAAAGAGGTGGGGCTGTGCCTGATTGGGGGCCTTGTGAGCCATAGCCCAGCCCCCAGGACCCATGATGACCACTGTAGCACTCGGGCCTTGTGTGTCTGTTCACGTTTACACTTCCCTTCGTGTTCTTCCAAATTCCTTTCCCTGTGTTTTTCCATACCTATTTTGCCAAAGGTGAGGATAGAGGTTTAACAACACTCTCTGTTGGTCATTGTCATTGCGTGTGGACTCACTGCCTTCCCTGTGTCAGTTCTAACCAGTCCTCTCCCTTTGTGTTGTTTTTTTTCTGTTCTCTAACACTCCAGGTCCAGATAGTCTCCAAAAAAGTGAGCTACAGCCATATTCAGTCCAAGTGTGGTTCCAAGGACAATATTAAGCATGTCCCTGGAGGTGGTAATGTAAGTATAAGCCCTGGCTAGCTGGCATCTGAGTAAAAGCCCACTATGGGGTGGCCTGGGCTGGGGCATTCTCTAAGAAGCAGTCTAGCAAACCAGTGTGTATAGACAAAGTGGCAAGCCCCTCAACAGCTTAGCGTCACGGCACTTGGTATCTTTTTACCTGTGTGGGTGGGAGGCTTTGGGTTTTCCTCTAGCTGTGTCAGAGATTGGTGAGGGCAGCGGTCAGCAGGAGGCCTGTTGGCTCTCTTGGGGCCATTCCTGGGATGCACATGTCCATCTGCACACCATGTGGCACCATGGGGGTACCTGCTCTGAGAGGAAGTCAAGATGTTTCCAAAGCCCATCCTTGAGTCTTTGTTGTTATAAAATCAGAATTAATCAGCACTTTTCTCCTCCTCATTCTCTGCTTCTTGCTTCATCTATGTCACTCTCTCTCTCTCTTTTTTTTTTTTTTTTGGTAGAGACAGAGTCTCACTTTATCACCCTCGGTAGAGTGCTGTGGAGTCACACAGCTCACAGCAACCTCCAACTCCTGGGCTTAGGCGATTCTCTTGCCTCAGCCTCCCGAGTAGCTGGGACTACAGGCACCCGGCTATTTTTTGTTACAGTTTGGCCGGGCCGGGTTCTAATCTGCCGCCATGGGTATATGGGGCCGGCACCCTACCCACTGAGCCACAGGCACTGCCCTCACTCTCTTTCTTTGTATCTTCTTTCTACTCTCTCTCTCTCTTTTTTTTTTGTTTGTTTTGAGACAGAGTCTCACTATGTCAGCCTCGGTAGAGTGCTGTGGTGTCACAGCTCACAGCAACCTCCAACTCCTGGGCTTAAGCGATTCTCTTGCCTCAGTCTTCCAAGTAGCTGGGACTACAGGTGCCCGCCAAAACGCCCAGCTATTTTTTCTTGCAGTTGTCATTGTTTAGCTGGCCAGGGCCAGGCTGTGACCCCCCAGCCCTCAGTGCATGTGGCTAGTGCCATAACCACTGTGCTCCAGCCCCGAGCCAATTTAGTAGAGACTCTTAAGTTGCTCAGGCTGGTCTTAAACTCCTGAGCTCAAGCAATCCACCAGCCACGACCTCTCAGAGGGCAATAATTACAGGGAAGAGCCACCACACCCAGCCAGATTCTTTTTTTTTTAAGTCTTATGTCTCTTTTACTCTACAAGTCCCTCCACCCCGTCTTTTTTTTACTGGTAATTTTTGTGATGAGTAAATGGAGTGACTTGTCCTAGAATCTGAATTCTGTTAATTACATTTCCATGATTTCGTGTAACATATTTCTTTGTCCCTCTGTTTTCTTTAAATTGATTCAGATTTGATTTTTATTCCTTACTTGTTGGCAAGACATGTAGGTGGGAAATGGGGTTAATTTTATTAGGAGTCACATTCACATCTCTCTCTTTTTGTGATGCTGTCAGTACTCTGACCCTTGAGTTCCATACAGGGTACCATAGTGAGACTCTGATCCTAGCACTTCCTCTTCAGTTACTAACTGGAATACATCTGTAGAGTGGAACTTTGTTTTTATTTTTGTAGAGACAGAGTCTCACTTTGTCGCCCTCAGTAGAGTGCCGTGGCATCACACAGCTCACAGCAACCTCCAACTCCTGGGCTTAGGCGATTCTCTTGCCTCAGCCTCCCGAGTAGCTGGGACCTCAGGCGCCCACCACAATGCCCGGCTATTTTTTGTTGCAGCTTGGCCAGGGCCAGGTTCGAAACCGCCACCCTGGGTATATGGGGCCAGCGCCCCACCCACTGAGCCACAGACGCCGCCCAAACTTTGTTTTATCAACTATTCTTAAGTGGAGGACTGGGCAAAAGGTAAAGAAATGAAGGTATCAGATATGGAATACTGTCAGCTAATATATGGCTTTTCATCTTGGTGACAGCCCAGGTCTTAGAGAGTAACTCTGTTAACTTCTCATAGGTGGTCTTGGGGACCAATGGTGCAATATGAGCTTGTCACTGTTGCTTCAGGACACATGGTGGGTTGGTTTAAGCAGTTGCCAGATCTTTGGCTGGGAAAAGTACTTCCCCAAGTTCCATCTGCGAGGCATAAGAGTTGGGGGCGAGGCCCGGTACGGGGACTCATGCCTATAACCTGTGCACTTTGAGAGGCCAAGGCAGAGGGATCACTTAAGACCAGGAGTTCAAGACCAGCCTGGGCAATGTGATGTCTATAAATAAAATTTTATTATTTTTTTTATTTTATATTGTTTTCCTGTTTTTTGTTTTTTGTTCTTGAGACAGTGTTGCTATGTTGCCCTCAGTAGAGTGCTGTGGCATTACAGCTCACAGCAACCTCAAACTCTTGGACTTAAGCAATTCTCTTGACTCATCCTCCCAAGTAGCTGGGACTACAAGCACCTGCCACAATGCCTGGCTATTTTTTGGTTAGTATTGTTGTAGTTGTCATTGTTGTTAAGCTGGCCTGAGCCAGGTTCGAACCTGCCAACCTGGGTGTATTTTGCTGGAACCCTAACCACTGAACTACAGCTAATTAATTTTTTAATTAGCCAGGCTTGGTGGTGAGTCTATAGTCTCAGCTCCTTGGGAAGCTAAGGGAAGAAGATCACTTGAACCCAGAAGTTTGAGAGGATCCTTCCAATGTGGAAAAAATACAGGAAAAATATGGTATTATAATCTTATGGGACCACTGAAACCCTCTTTTCAAAAAAATTTGTTGTAATTAGCCAAGCATGGTATTGGGCTACTCAGGAGGCAGAGGCAAGAAAATTGCTTGATTTTAAAGGCTCCAGTGAACTGTGATTGCACCACTAGCCTTTCATGGCTCCCTCTCTCTTTTTTTTTTTTTTCTGAGAGACAGAGTTTCACTTTATCGCCCTCGGTAGAGTGCTGTGACGTCACACAGCTCACAGCATCCTCCAATTCTTGGGCTAAAGCGATTCTCTTGCCTCAGCCTCCCGAGTAGCTGCGACTACAGGCGCCCACCACAACGCCCGGCTATTTTTCTGTTTTGCAGTTTGGCCAAGGTCGGGTTTGAACCCGCCACCTTCGGTTAATGGGGCCAGCACCCTACTCGATGAGCCACAGGTGCCGTGCTGCCTGGCTCTCTCTTCTTGAAGTGACCTTTTCTTTTGACAAATATAAACAAAATTCCTTGTTGTAACCCCAGATAAAGCATTTTCGGTGGTTTAACTGCCATCTCTGTAACTGGGGAGTTCCACTTATAACTGTCCATTTTAGAGATATGTCGGTGCGACTTGAAGCAGAATAAAACCTCAGTCAGCGTGCTTGGCACTGAGGGACCCTGGGAGGACAACACCAGCAAGCCTAGCAGAACGCTTCAAAGAAAGAGTGAAGGTTAAAAAACGAAGTAAAGATGAGGTAAAGTTAAGAAGTTAACAGAGTTACTCTGTAAGACCTGTTCTTTCGCCAAGATGAAGAGCCATACATTACTTGACAGTATTCCATATTTAAAACCTTCATTTCTTTATCTTTCTTTAACTGTATGATTGGATTCCTAACACATTTTGTTGACTGCACTTCTGTCTTGCCTGAACCTTCTCACTGCTAACATGGTACTCGGGGCCAACACAATCTGCTGTGTCTAGTGAGTATTATTTTCAGTGCTCGGGGTGAGCAGTGATGCTTGGCTTTTTCCCAGACTACTTTGTCTCTAGTGCCTAGCACTTTTAACTTCATGCTCTATCCCACAGAGATATCTATAAATATCTGTGGAACAAACTGTAGATTGAGGGGAAAAAAGAAAAAATTGTGCCCATCTAGAGTAAATTTTTGCCTATTTGAAGAGATAAGACAAAGTAGAGACTGTGTGTTGTCCCAGGAGAAGCTACTCTGTAAATGATGATTGAACATGGGAAGCGATTACTATACAGTTCCCTGTGGTATCCCTTCAAGAGATGATGTGAGGTAGAGATGGATTGAAGGTAGAACCGTGAGGCTTTCGAGAAGGCAGCCTTAGACCTGGACGTTGAAGGATGGAGAAGAGAATGTTACGGGCTTGTTGACTAGAGAACAGCCGGAGCAGAGTTCTAGAGGCAAGAGTGAGAAAGGCAACTTGATGATGATGGGTCCACTCTGTGCCATGCTTTGGACTGTGGGTAAAAATACGGAATTATGGGTGACACCACATCTGTCCTCTTAGAACTTGGTGAAGATCTGAAGATCATATTTTCTGATGCCATGGAAAAGAAGGCAGGGCCCAAGGAGGTTAGCTTGCCGTTTAACAGATTGTGGGTGAAACCCCTGGAACACTAGCACCTGCTATCAGAGTCCAGTGGAGTGATTGTGTTGGAAAGCCAGGTTCTTCTATAGTACCAAAAAACAGCTGGCCCAGTCGTAGGAACCCTGGAATCCCTATGCAGGAACTCAAAAGGCTCTTGGAAGTGATGTTCCTTAATTTAAAGATGTACCATCATCTTGGTACTGAGTTATTTTCTCAAGGCTCCCACAGGGTAATTGAACAGTGATGAAAATCTGTTAGCCAAGTTAAAAGCAAGACCAAGTATGGAAAACACCCAAGCTAGTCTCCAACCCCAAAGCATGTCTGTACCATGATTCATTCTGTCTAAAGCACTTCTCTTCTCAGTTATTCCATAAACACGAGAGAATGTCAGCAAAGTGAAAGGCCTTGTGGGGAGGCTGCAGGGAGCAAAAAAGCAGATTAGGCACAGTGGCTGCAGGTGTGGGGCTCTGGGCTGCTAGGGATGAGCCTTAGGAACACATGTGATTGTGCCCAGAATTACTTTTCTACTAGATGGTGAAAGAGAGGGAATAGACAGTGAGAGAGCATTTTATACAATGGTTTATAAGCATGGCAGAAAACTAACCTTCAGGAAGGTTTTTTCTCCTGCTTTTTTTTTTCTTTTTTTTTTGGTAGAGATAAGAGTCACTTTATCGCCCTTGGTAGAGTGCCGTGGCATCACAGGTTACAGCAACCTCCAGCTCCTGGGCTTAGGCAATTCTCTTGCCTCAGCCTCCTGAATAGCTGGGACTATAAGCGCCTGCCACAACGCCCGGCTATGTTTTTGCAGTTTGGCTGGGGCTGTGTTCGAAACTGCCAGTATATGGGAGCGGCGCCCTACTCGCTGAGCCACAGGCGCCACCTGCTTTTTTCTTTAATGAGATATCCAATGCTGGGAGGATATGGTGAGATAGAAGCACATAAGCTCTGCTCTTGGAAGTATTAATTACTGTTGCATTTCTGAAAAGTAGTTTGGCATCCAGAACCTTGTATCAATCTAGTTTGAATCTCTGGTTAACTGAACTGGGTATCTTGCCTGAAGGAATCATTACAGTTGTAAAGACCACAGGCATCTGCCACATAAATGAAGTTTCAGTGAATGACAGACCACATAGGTTTTTCCTATACGTTTTCTCTATTTGGATGTGTTTTTTTTTTTTGAGACAGAGCCTCAAGCTGTCACCCTGGGTAGAGTGCTGTGGCATTACAGCTCACAGCAACCTCAATTCCTGGGCTCAAGCGAGTCTCTTGCCTCTGCCTCCCAAGTAGCTGGGACTGCAGGCGCCTGCCACAAAGCCAGGCCATTTTTTTTTTTTTTTTTGGTTGCAACTGTTGTTGTTTGGCGGGCCCGGACTGGATTTGAACCCACCAGCTCAGGTGTACATGGCTGGCGCCTTAGCCGGTTGAGCCACAGGCACCGAGCCTGGATGTGTTTTAGATAGAGCATTCAGAACAGTCACATGCCTCATAAGTTTGCAGCCTAGGTGTGCAGTAGCCTATACGATCTAGGTTTGTGTAAGGATGCTGTGATATTCCCACAGTGACAAAATTACCTAATGATGTATTTCTCAGAATATATCATCATCCCTAAGCAACAACATGATTATATTCTCAAGGATATTCATTGCTTCCATGTTTGTGGTAGTGGAAATAACCTGAATATTCCATATTATGAATATGGTTAGATTTATATGGAATGTTATAGAATAGATGATGATGTGGCCAATTTTTTCATTTCCTATCTTTTGTGGGAATATTATTATAACATAGATGAAGCAGGAATACAAAGTCATATAGTGTATATGTGTTTGTTTATAGCTAAGGGGAAAATGCATCGATAAGAACAGGAAATAATGGGCTGCGCTCGTAGCTCAGTGGGTAGGGCGCCAGCCACATACACCCAGGCTGGCAGCTTTGAACCCAGCCTGGGCCAGGTAAACAACAATGACAACTGCAACAGCCTGGTGTTGTGGCAGGTGCCTGTAGTCCCAGCCACTTGAGAGGCTGAGGCAAGAGAATCACTTAAGCCCAAGAGTTGGGGCTCGGCGCCTGTGACTCAGCGGGCTAAGGCGCCGGCCACGTACACCTGAGCTGGCGGGTTCGAATCCAGCCTGGGTCCGCCAAACAACAATGACAGCTGCAACCAAAAAAAAAAAAAAACTGGCCGGGCGTTGTGGCGGGCGCCTGTAGTCCCAGCTACTTGGGAGGTGGAGGCAGGAGACTCGCTTGAGCCCAGGAATTGGAGGTTGCTGTGAGCTGTGATGCCACAGCACTCTATCCAGGGTGACAGCCTGAGGCTCTGTCTCAAAAAAAAGC
>CAUYON010061031.1:0-33552 GCA_963573935.1 Arctocebus calabarensis
CCCAAACGGTCACTGAGTGACAGGTTGCTGAATTCCAGCTCTCTACATCCCCTCATGACTCACAAGCAGCACTTGTTTTTCCATTTTCTGCATGGTCTTGACTGTTGTAAGAGTTTTAATGGATTCTTCCCTTATCAAAAAGTACTCTTTGACATTTGTGTGTACAAGGAACTGCATCACATCTTCTTTGAAAAGGCAAATCAGACAGCTCATTTCTTAGCCAGAAGATTGATGAGTTTCTACTGGGAGGAAGAGGGCATGTCTCAGGAGGATTCTGGGTAGAATTAAAAAAGCATTCATCACAAGACTAGGTTGCCAGTCTGAGCTCACCACTTCCTGGTTGTGTGACCTTAGGTAAGTTACTTAACTAAGCTGAATTCTAGGTTTCCTAAAAATGAAATATGGCATAATTCTCTCCTGTAAGATGGTATGATTTTGTGCATAATGAGATTTATCATATGTTAGTTATCTAAAAATTATCATTTTAACCTGGAAAATGAGTTTAAAAAGGAATTATCTATGCCATTAGAGGGCTTTTCTTTTCTTTTTTTTTTTTTTTTTTGGCATATAAGTGATGAAAGAAACTTTCACTTAACTACTCCTTTATCAGCCCAAAATGTGTCTTCACCTCTTCCATGACACTTCACCCTCACTGTGTAGCTTTAGTTATCTGGGTTCATCTCCAATCTTCTCTACTAGACTGAAGGTGCCTTGAAGTTAGAGCCGTGCCACAACTTTGATTTCTAGAGGGGGCCTGGAAAATTATCATGACAAGTTATAGCTTTTCAATATTTGTTAAATAAAATTAAGTGAAAAGAAAAAAAATGTATAAATTGGAATAAAATATTTGTTCTGTGAAAGATCCTATTAAGAAAATGGAAAGAAAAAATTACACACCAGAAGAAAATGTTTTCCTATCACATGTCTGACAATGGACTTGTATCTAGAATATATAAAGAATTTTTAACATTCAAGAGCAAACTATACAATAAAACAAACAAAACCCCATGAAATCCAATTAGAAGATAGGCAAAAAAAAAAAACAAAACAAAACCATGAAGAGCTATTTCACCAAAAAGTATATACAGCTGACAAACAAGCACATGAAGAGATGTGCAGCATCATTAGCCATCAGGAAAATACAAATTAGAAATATAATGACATAGCACTACACATCTATCAGAATGGATAGAAAAAAAATAGTGACAATCCCCAATGCTGGTGAGGAGGCAGAGAAGTGTGTCACTTATATTGCTGGTGAGAATGTAAAATAGTTTCAGCATTTCTTTTAAAACTAAAATCACATCTACATATAATTCAAACAGTTGTACCTCGGGACATATGTCCTAGAGCAAAGAAAACTTTCATTCACAGAGATGCCGTACAAGAATGTTTGTAGCAGCTATCTGTACTGTCAAAACTAGCAACTACACAAAGGCGAAGAGTTGAAATGAGGTATATTCCTACTGTGGAAGACTACTCACATTTTTAAAAATGCAACAACCTGAAGGGATCTTAAGGACATTGTGCTGAGTACATAAAAAGCTAGTCTAAAGATGAAGGGTATATGCTCCCTGATTCCATCTGCATAACATTATTGAAATATCAAAATTATGGAGAACAAATAAATGGTTGCCAGCTACTAGGGTTGTAAGTGAGTGGAGCAGGAAGTAGGTGCAGCTATAAAACAGTAGCCTGAGGGTCCAATGGTGATAGTACATGATGAATCTTGTTTGTGGTGATAGTAACTCAAAGTCCTATGTGATAAAATTACACAGAACTTTTCACACACACATGCACACACACACAAATGGGAGCATATATAACGGTTGAAATCTGAATGAGCTCTGAGGCAGTTACCAATTTCCAGGTTTTGATATTATATTATAATTATGCAAGATGTTACTATCGGGGGAGGCTGCACGAAGGTTTGCCTGGGACCTCTCCGTACATTTCTATATAACTTCCCATGAGTCTATAAGTCTTTCATAAGAAAAATATATTTTAAAGTGAGTGAATAAATGAGTGAGTTTCTTCACTCTAGGCTGGATGAGGCACATCTGCATCATAACAACAGGCTACATTGTGTATCTTACAATTCTGTGTTCAAGTCCATAGCTTGGAACTGCCAGATGGTCAGCAAAGTTGTCAACTAGAATTTGTGGAAGAAGATATTTCTCACACCAATCTTGTATCATGCAGAGTGTGCCATAAACAAAAATACCCTGTAATATTATGACAACTATAATAAAGGCTGTATATGATATCTGTAATGTTCTATTACTCTCAAAACACAGAAAAGTTCCAGAGTTCAGAGTGCATGGCAGGCCTGTGGCTTCTGAAGTCCTCCTGCATAGGCTGCCCTTCTGACTACTGTAATATATAAAGCCTGAATGAGATTATCTGCCGATCGAATAGTTCTTTTCCTACCACTCTGTGGATCTTAGACAGATTTTGGCCTTATGTAATCTCAACATGACATCCTGTCATGGTTCTTACACATAAATCTATTTCTGTTTTTTAATGAGGCTAGATAATTAAGTTGCTACTAAACATTAGATTTTCCATACACGTATATCATTTTATTTTTTAAAAATGTGTATAACTATTTTAGGGCTTCTCTAAAATTTAGCATGCCCTGCTTTCTTTGCAGGTATGTAATTACAGAATTTTCTAAACACAAAGAAATGATTCCTGATGTTTATATGAGCTGCTGCTCTGAGTTCATTAATTTATATCACTGCCTATTTTAGGTTAGGTTCTTTAGAAATAGTCTGAGATAGGAATCTGGGGACATGTGATTTATTGAGGAGGTGCTCAAGGGAAAAAGGGAGGGAAGGGAACATAATAGAATGGGGGAAAGTGATCTGAGATAGAGTTAGCTTCAGTCTGAGCCCATAGGGAGCTATGAATCATAAATTGCAACACAGAGATGTCCCACCTTGAGTCAAGGGGGCTGGCCTTTCAACACCATGGGAATCAGTTGTGGGCTGATGGCCGCTCCTGGCATGGGTATACTCCTCCCATGCAAGGTGATTTCTGTTTGATGGAAAGCAATTCTTTAAAAAGGGCAGCTGTGGCTCAGCGCCTGTAGCTCAGTGATTAGGGCACCGGCCATATACACTGGAGCTGGTGGGTTCGAGCCTGGCCTGGCCCAGCTAAACAACAATGACAACTGCAAACAAAAAATAGCCGGGCATTGTGGCAGGCACTTGTAGTCCCAGCTACTTGGGAGGCTGAGGCAAGAGAATCGCTTAAGCCCAAGAGTTTGAGGTTACTGTGAGCTGTGATACCACAGCACTCTACCGAGGGTGACATAGTGAGACACTGTTTCAAAAAACAAACAAACAAACAACAACAAAAAAAGGGCAGTTGTGAGCCATTAGGAACCAACACTTAGAGCACCTGGGGAAAAGATACGAACCCAGGAAAGGGTATCTGGAAGGGCACCAGCAGTGTCCACTATACCACTCTCCCCAAATCCTTGTCAAACAAGGATAAAGTAATGGCAGTGTGAAAGATTAGGGAGGAATGCCATGTATTTCCTAAGAATCTGAAAAGCTTAACAAAACAATGATTGAGAGATGACCAAAGGATGTGACTAGCCCACACACAGAAGTAGCACACGAAACCACAAACTTAGAGAAGATGCTCCACACAACCAATAAAAAAATAAAGTGAAAGTTAAAGCACATTTTATTAATTGTATTTTTTTGAGATAGGGTCTCACTCTGGTGCCCAGGCTGAAGCACATGGCACAATCATAGTACATTGCATTTTCATACTCCTGGGCTCAAGCATCCTCCTATTTTAGCCTCTTCAGTAGCTAGGACTATAGGCACAAGCCATCATGTCTAGCTAATTTTTAAAGTTTTTAAAGATAGGGTCTTGCTATGTTGCCCAGGCTAGTCTTAACTGATCCTCCTGCTTCCCAGAGTGCTGTGAACCACTGTGCCTGACCTGTTAACCACAGTTTTGAAAGGAAAAAAATATTGAAAATAATTTATATTGGTAAGAACATAGGAAAATGAGTGTTCACAAATACTAATGGTGGAAGACTGTTAAAAGTCAACTTGATCTAAAATATAGAAATCCATTGAGCCATTTATCACACCTCTAGAACCCTGTGCTACCCAAATATTAGCACAAGGTACACAGATGCTTGCAGATGGCCTCTTCAGCACAATTTATAATACTAAAGAAATGAAAACTTCTTCAAGCCTATGAACTGGCAACATATGAAAACAATGAACTCCATACAGTCGCTAGAAAGAGGTAAATCTATACATACCAACAGGTGGAAAGTTAGCCACAGTCTAATGTAAGTTGAAGTAGAGGTAGAGGTTGAGGAGGAAATTACAAAATAGTACATAATACCGGCTTATGTTTGTGAGGAAAAGAAAAAGAATTTTTACATATATAAATGCCCTATTCCCTTTAAAGAATATATATGCCTTGCTAAATCTTTTGTTTTGTTACATATATATGCCTTTATATGATTATGTGTCTATATATAACAAAATATTTAGCAGGGCATGTGTCTGTGTTCTTTCTTTTCTTTAAGTGTGTCTCAGGAGGAGTGAAGAGGTGAAGTTACCCCAATCTGGATTAGGTTTTTCTCTGAGAAGTGCTGAGGAGACTTCCATAGTTATTACTCTAGGTCAGGTTCTGGGAAGAATAGGCCCACAAGGACAGATTTATGGAGTAGGTGCTCTCAGGAGAAGGGGGATGGGTCATGTGGGATGAGGCAGGGGAAGAGCTGCAAGGATGTAGTCTCAGCTGGAGATGAGCCTCTTGATGAGCCAATGGTGTTCTCTGGAGCACTAATTTCACCATAGCATTGAAGCAAGTGCCCACTCCACTTGCACTTATGCCAGTCAGCCATGTCTTCAGTCCGGGGTGGGAGTGAAGAGATCCTCCTGGGCCAGTATCTTCTATTCCCAGAAAGTAATTCTCCGAAGAAGGAGCCATCAGCACCAACACTCACAGATTCTGGGTGATGTAGGCACCTGCCTAATGAAGAATATCTGGGCAGGACACCATAAGCAAACACTCCCTTTATATAAAAAGCAAGGTGAGTAGTCATTCATTGCATTTAGGTCTTTGTCTTGGAGTAAAAAAGGGGCAAGAGGAGTTCTCATGAAACAAAACCTTTGTGACCAGATTGAGGTCATCCTTGCTGGATTTGAACACTGGTCCCTAAATAGGAAATGGATTAATTTGTATGATGAGTAGGTAGATGCCATAACCTTGTTTCCTGAAATTTAAAGTTAGAAAGACTAGTTGGGAAGCCGCAAAATGACTCCAGGTAGCCCCACCGGCTAACACTTATGAATCAGTGCTTTTTCACACTCAGATGAAATGTATTAGAAAATAGTGGGGTTAACCCAGGGGCAGGGACTCAGTGAATGCAGGATGGGCTGAATCCTAGCCTGTGTGTGTCCTTCCGGCCAGACCTGTATGCAGTACACAGAGACACAACTGGACAGAGTGGTCTGACCCAACCAAGGTCCAGTGCAGATAGGGGATGGGAGACCACTAAAACAAAGTTACTTTGAGAAATGAGAAGACTAAGCTTATGAATTGGCATAGCACAAGGACTGAGTGTTTGCAGTTTGGAGTGGGAAGTATGGGAGACAGACCAGAAGCTGTCCATATGGCTGGAAGCCTCAGAAACCAGCCTGTCAGGAACATTAGTTTTGAGCATGTAGGTGTGATCAAACAGCTGTAACCTTAACTCTCAGCACAGGGATCCTCTGTGGTTTAAATTCGCAAGGGCTTCCAAATAACAGGGAGAATTCTCTGAACCCACACCACACAGGACCAGTTCTCAACAGCCCCACCATAAGGCAGTGATGAACACGAAACAGTTTAATTCATTCTTCTTGCTCTATGAAGAAATAGGATGAACTCCACTGGACTAAACTTCAAAAGGTAAATTCTGAATTTTCTTCTTTTCAGCAATGATTGATTAAAAATAAGGCACGATCACAGTGAGTTAATGAAGTATATCATACTTCACTAAACAGAAATATAAATGTGGATAAAAATATTTCTGGTAAGTACAACATTTTTCTCCAAATCTTTTTTAAGAATAACTAAAATTCTATTATACAACTATTAATTCCCTACTAAATAACATCTTTTAAAAAGTTTTCTTCCATAAAGTTGGTTCTATCTTGGGATGACAATGCAGACATAATAATAGAATCTTTTTCACTGACTTTGGTGTCCTATAAGAGATATTATCCTGCTGGGAGAGTCTGATAATAGCAATACTATTTTACAGGGCCACTGATGAATACTGACTTAAAGAGTCTTGATTTGTGATTCTTTCCTCCTATAATTTTTCCCTACTATAAATCAGTTCCCTACAACAAAGCTTGATGTGGTTAATAACCTCCATAACCAAATAAGATTACAATGCTTCTCTGAATCCTGAGCCAGTTGAGATCTGTGGCAGCTGACTCAGAAGCAGCTGTGCTGAGAATTAATAAAATTAGCAGTGATGCCAGGAAATTTAGCCAGGGCTCTATGCGTGAATGTGCATTTCCTTCATAACAATCCTCAAATCCTGTGGGATGGTTTAATTGTCATGATCTTATTCACCGAATTTTAGCAATAAGTGTGCTATGGCAATGGCAAAGTCAGGCATCACCGAAGAAAAAAGGGAAGACCTTTGCTGCTGATTCTCCACACCTTGCTCTCCACTTTCTGTGTTCTATGCACTTGTCACCCTTGAACACACTGTAAACTTTCTTACTATGTTTACCACTTGTTTGTCTTTCCCCAGTAGCATATAAGCTATATGAGGGCAGGGGTCTTTGTTCTGCTCAATGATATTAACATGTGCTTTGGAGAGAGCCTAGCACATAGGAAGTGCTCAGTAAATGCCAAATAAATGAAGCTGCCAGAGAAAATGCTCATCCATCAGCATTCACATTCAAACATGCTCAGAGATTTTCATGCATACTAAATATTCACACTGGTTTTCTTTAAAATTAGATGACCTGGATTTTCACTTATTTTAAAGTTTCTTTGAGAGCTAAAGAATTTTTATACTGGTTGCAATGACATTCCAGTTCATTTATGATCTTTCTACTTGCTTACTCCCTCTTCACTACCACTTTTAAGTAAGAGCCAAGAGACTTATGGCTCTAGAAGACAAAAAAAAAAAATAGATTCTACTTGGAGCAGAGTGATCCAAGAAGGAAAGGAAATAGTGTGGACAAAGCTTCTATTATATAGGAAAAAAGAAACATATTCTTTCTTTCAGAAGAGCAAGAGAATAATTTGGAAGGAATGTGAGGAGAAAAAAAGACATTATTTGGTTCTTCCAGGGATCCAGGACTGAATCTTTCTTGGATCCCAGGGGATTCAGAATGAGAAATACAGAAAATGAGAAGAAGATGAAAGGATGATATAGCATGTGAGGCAAACACTGAAAGCAGAGGGGATTAATAGGGTTGAAACCTTAGACACTGAACATATAAATGGAGGGTGATCACAACTCCTATGCCAAAAGAACTCTGCCCCATGGCCTCTGGAGTAATCAGCTAAATGGTCAAGATTTGGCCAATAATTGCCAGCTTCTCTATTTTTTATTCTCTTCCAACTTGGGAGCAAACAGAGAAAGCCAAATATGATTCCCTAACCAATCATTTAGGATGCCTTGCTTCTAGTCAGCCCACTACCAGCTTCATTGTGCCAACACTCTTTAATGATAGCATATCTGAAATCTTCACTTTCATCCACTTACTGGCATGTAGTGAATTCTTCCAGTTTCATGATGACTTGTTATCCTTTTTTTTTTTTTTTGGAGATGGAGTCTCAAGCTGTCACCCTAAGTAGAGTGCTCTGCCATCATAGCTCACAGCAACCTCAAACCCTCGGGCTTAAGAAATTCTCTTGCCTCAGCCTCCTGGTAGCTGGGACTATAGGCACCCACCACAACACCCAGCTATTTTTTGGTTGCAGTTGTCATTATTGCTTAGCAGGCCTGGTCCAGGTTCAAATCTACCACCCTAGGTGTGTGTGGCAGTGCCTTGCTGACTGAGCTACAGGTGCCACCTTGTTATCCATTTTGAACACAAGTTTCTCATTGGCACCCCCAAAGCTGATATGGTTGCAGGAATCAAAGACTTAAACCACAACACTCAACTCCTTTTGAATAACTGCAAGGGCTTATTAAGAAGGGTAAGCTCCAATAAGCCCAGACTCTGAAGATTAAAACAAATACCTAACTCTGCAGTGCTCAGACATCAGCAAACATCCACAGCATCAAGAACATTCAGAAAAACAACCTTACCAACTAATTTTAGAGTGATGGAGATATGTTGGTGTTTAAGACAAAGAGCTCACAATAGCTGTCCTGAGGAAGCTCAAGGAGCTTCAGGAAAACACAGAGAAAGAATTCATATGCCTATCAGAAAAATTTAATAAAGAGATTGAAATAATAATAATAAAGGAGATAACTAGGGAGCTGAGAAATTCAATTGAAAAACTAAATTGGTTAATAATCTCTATAAACAAATAAGATTACAATGCTTCCCTGAATCTTCAGCCAGTTGAAATCTGTGGCAGAATTGATCAAGCAGAAGAATTAGTGAGCTTGATGACAGGTTCTTTGAAACTATATAGCCAGAAGAGGGGAAAAAAAAGGATAAGAAAGAATGAAGCACACCTATAAGATCTGGAAAATAGCTTCAAGAAAACAAACCTAAGGGTTATTGGCCTTAAAGAGGAGTAGAGAGATTGAAAAAATATATACATTCCTCAAATATGAAGGAGAGAAATAAACACTTTTCCAACAAAGCTGAAGGATTTCATCAACACCAGACCTGTCCTTCAAGAAATTCTAAAATGAGTTCTTCAAGCTGAAAGAAAGGACAATAATGAACAAAAAGAAATCAAGAAAAAGTATCCAATGTACTCAGTTTTACTATGAAACCAATTTATAGCTTTCTTATGAAAGCTATAACCCAATTATAGCCCAAGAAGAAGGGGAAAGAGGAGAGGGAGGGAAGGGGAGTGGGGAGGATGGGTGGAGGTAGAGTAATTGGTGGGACCACACCTATGGTGCATCTTACAAGGGTACATGTAAAATTTACTAGGTATAAAATATAAATGTCTTAACACAATAACTAAGAAAATGCCATGAAGGCTATGTTACCAGTTTGATGAAAACATTTCAAATTGTATATAAAACCAGCACATTGTACCCCATGGTTGCATTAATGTACACAGCTATGATTTAATATAAAAAAACAGAAATTATCTGAAATTATACAACTCACTGGTAACAGTAAGTATACATATACAGAATGCTTTATGACTGTAATTGTGGTGTATGAACCACTTATATCTTCAATAGAAAAACTAAAAAATAAAACTATCAAAAATAACTACAAGAATTTTTTAAGGGACTTAAGTCTAAAATGTGAAACTATGAAAATAATAAAAGAAAATATTGAGGAAATTCTTCTGGACATTGGTCTGAGCAAGGACATCTTGAATAATAGCCTGAAAGCATGGGCAACCGAAGCAATATTGGACAAACGGGATCTTATGAAGTTAAAATGCTTCTGCATAGCAAAGGAAACAATCAATGAGATAAGGAGAAAACCCACAAAATGGGAGAAAATATTTACAAACTCTTCATATGATAAAGGATTAATGACTAGAACATATAGGGAGCTCCAATAAATCAATAAGAAAAAATCAAATAACCTCATTAAAAATGGGAAAAGGATCTGAATAGACATTTGCTAAAAGAAGACATACAAATGGCCAAGAGGTATGGAGAAAGTATTCAACATCATTAGTTATCAAAGGAATGCAAGGCAAAACTACAATTGAATATCATCTCACCCCAGTTAAAATGGCTTTTAGCAAAAAGGCAAGAACAAACGCTGATGAAGATGTGGAGAAAGGGGAATCCTTGTACTTTGTTGGTGGGAATTTAAATTAGTGCAACCACTATGAAGAATAGTCTAGTGGTTCTAACTCCATAACTAACCATATGACTCAGCAATCCTGCTGCTGGATAAGTATCCAAAGGAGGGAAATTCAGTATATTGAAAACATATTTGCACTCCCATGTTTATTACAGCACTGTTTACAAGAGCCAAGATTTGGAATCAACTTAAGTGTCCATCAATGGATGAATGAATAAAGAAATTGTGGTAGATATATGCAACAGAATATTATATAGTCACAAAAAGAATGAATTTTTCCCATTTGCAGCAACAAAGAGAAAAAATGTTAAATGAAATAAGCAAAGTACAGAAAGACAAATTTCTCATGTTCCTACTCATATGTGGGAGCTAAATATTAAAAACAATTGATCTCATGGAGAAAGAGAGTAGAATGATGGTCACCAGAGGCTGAGAATGGTAGTGGGAGGGACAAAATAAAGTGGGGTACTTAATAGATGAAAAAATATAGTTAGATAGTTGATATAATGAGGATTATTTGATGGCACAACAACATGACTATAAAGAATGATATGTTAGGGTATACTTTAAAATAATTAAAAGAGAGGAATTGGAATGTTCATAACTCAAAGTAATGATAAAAGCCCAATTACTATGAGTTGATTAATTCACATTGTATGCTTGTATACAAATATAACATGTACCCTCTAAAGATATACAACTATTATGTACCATAATAATTTTTTAAAAGACTAAACTCATTTGCTAGTAAATCCTCTCCGTCCTTTTCCTCCAGTTGTCTCTCACATGCCTCTTCTCTTCCCCCTTATATTTCTGTTCTCTGTCTTCTTACATTTCTTTAAATTCCTCCCTCTTCTTTCCCTTTTCCAGTATGCCTATATTTTCCTACTTACTCACCATAGACCCTAAAATGTATTTGCCTCTATAGATCCAGACCATCCATGATCCTTATATGGACTACGTATATAAGCAATTATATAATTTACACCTTGGACCCAAGCTTAATTAAGAGCTATATTTCAGGATTTCCTTAAGGCCAGATAAGGCCCACTCTATTCACAGGAGTTAGACTTTCCTTGGATGCATATGTCCTAGAGTTACCTGAACTATATCAATTTGTACATATGTTGGTCAAAAGCTCAGACACTAAATCCAAAATGGCAAGACCTGATTGAATTATTTTAGGAGAGGCTCTAAAAAATCCTACTTTCCACAGTGGGAAAAAAATGCCCCTGAATTAGGGCAAAGTCTTCTAAAGATATACCTAAAACACTTTCAATAAAACTCATTAAACTTTAATTCAATTATTTTCCCACACCAAAAGTTAAAACTAAGGAGGATTTTATCTACATAGCCCACTCCTCAAGGGACACACCAGTTTTTCCTATAGTCTGGAAAACTCATGAGTTTATAGAGTCCAACTCTGGCACTATACCCTACTGCATGCATAGATGGCAAAATATTATATTATATTATGTACAGGACTGATGTACAATACCCAATTCTACCACCAACAGGGTGAGGTTATCTTCCCACCACATCTTTCTAAACATCTTCATGATCTTCAATCAGGAGATTTCATCTATTGGAAGAGATCTCACAAGAAACTACTATTGAACTTTATTGGAAAGAACTTTATCAGGTACTATTAACAACAAACACAGCAGCAAAACCTCAGGAAGTCAATTCTTGGATTCATGTTTCACAACTAAAGAAGCAATTCAGAATTTCACACAATTGGAAGGCTACTTCAATAAAGGAACTTAAACTTAAAATTCTCAGAAATCCTATAGTAGCAGCTAGTTTTTGGAAGCAGACGGCGATCTAAGATTTTTGGAGTATGCATATGATTTGGGGTGGTGGATAACTTCTGCCTAAGACATCAGACATAGACCCCTGACTAATTTTGGGTTTTGCTTGCTGAAGAACATAAGGAAGCATTAAAGAGAAAAATGCATTCAAAAGTATCTGCCTTTGAAGGCCCAAGTGCTAATATTGTGTGATATGCCTGTATATGCACATATACACACTTTAGGAAAATTATGACATGATACATCTCTGTAAACATATTTCATTTAGCAAAATAGTATGCCTACTTTCTCAGGTCAATATTTCTTAGAAACATTATTTTAACAGCTATATATTATTCCATTCTATGAAGATATATCATAATTCATTTCTTGATTCCTGACTTTTTACTCACTGGGATTGTTCAGTAAATACTAATCACAATACCAGTGTTTTTTTTTAAAAAAGGAATCCATACACTCTTCATCACCTGCTGAACAAATTATTCACCAGCCCTGCCAATTCTTTCCAATGGATTTCCTGCTCATACACCATACCCAGCTCTTAGTCTTCATTATTTTTGAGGCTAAATGAATTCAAGTCAAGCATAACCACAGTCAGCCAGAAAAAAATCAAAAGGCTGGAAGACAGAATTTATTAAGTAAGATTAAAGGAAATAGTATTCTTTTGTCCATTGTCAATTTTTTCTCTATTTATTATTAAAGCACATAATAAAATCTCTTTCTTCATTTTTTGCTTAGTATCCTTCTACTTTTCATAAAAGCAAATGTCTTACCTATACTAAGTGCCATTCCATAATACATGAGAGCATAAAATTGGCTGACAAATAAAATTCCTTCATTTCAGGAGAAAAGAGCTCTAATACGCATCTTTGATGTGGTAGAAAATAAGTTATCTAGAAATATAAGTGCTAAAACATCCAAAATGCCAGATTTATCCTAAATAGACTTTTTATTTTCTTAGTGATCTCTCGTCTTTCAAATCATGCAAGTAAACTAATCAACAGATGATTGGTTCTGGTGTCTATGGTGATGACAGGATCCTACACAGCAATGCATGACCAAACAGCTGGAAAATCACAGCAGCTGAACTCTCATGTCAGAGAGTTGTGCCTTGGACAGTGCAGGTTTTACTTTGCAGGAATCCTTGCTTTCGTATAATCACCCCATCACCCCAGCTTCTGGGAAGCACATAGGTGCAGCAACACCAGAGCATCCAACCCCCCCATGCACAGTGTCTGCTTCAGAGGTGACTTGAGGAGTCAGGTTTGAAATTCAGCTCAGGGATATTCACTAAGCTATTAAGAAAAAAAGGCTCCTGGTGAAATTGGACCTCGCGCAAATAGAATAAATGCTGGAGCTGCTTACAGGCATCTTTGCCCGAGAACCAAGGTAAATGCTACATAAGAAATCCCTCCAAATTATTTAGTTCATGAATTTGTGGGATGCCAGATAAAATGGCCATCCCTGAGTGCTTTTTCTGGTTTTGGCCACACTCACTTCATGCATCA
The DNA here is from genome assembly GCA_963573935.1 of Arctocebus calabarensis. Taxonomy (NCBI): domain Eukaryota; kingdom Metazoa; phylum Chordata; class Mammalia; order Primates; family Lorisidae; genus Arctocebus; species Arctocebus calabarensis. The sequence continues at coordinate 13,276 of CAUYON010061031.1, forward strand.
TAGGCATCTCCCTGCACCCTCCCAGCCTCCATGCGCCCAGCTGATGTAGGACATCCCTCACCTGGGATGGCTCATTTCTGTTTGATGGGGTTTCTTCTTAGCCAGCAGATAAGCTCAGGCTTATTCATATGAGAAGAGACATGGTTCCAAAAGTGTAGGTGGATTTGTGCAATGTCTTGTGAAGCCTAGGCTCCAAACGGTTGTAGTCCCGCTTCCTCCATATTCTATTAGTAAAATCAAGTCACAAGGCCCGACTGGATTTAAGGAGTAAGGAAATAAACTCCATTTCCAGGAGTTCACATTACACATTACATGTAGGTCTAGATGTAGGGAAGGAAATAATTGGTTCATTTTTATAAATAATCTACCATAGTCTCCCTCTGGCCACAATTATTCATGTCCCTCCTGCAACCAAGACCTCCTTCTATCTGGGTTGGAGTCCAAGAGTTTTACATCCTGCCACGTGAGGCTTCCCATGATCAGAGACCATGAACTGAAAAGATAATGTGTCATAGATCCAATAAAGAAACAAGTGAGAGAGAGAGAGAGGGACAGGAGAGCCATGAGAGATTCCCCCTTTCAAAATAGTCTATCAATAGCAATTCATGCTGTGAAAAACCTTGTAAATTTCAGGGGTCAAAGGCCTTCAACACCAACCACGGGTGCTGCAGAAGTACAGGCTGAATAGAAAAGTGGTAGCAAGAGGCCAGGGATAGCACCGAGGCTTTTTTAAAGGAGCTCTCGTGTTTCTGGTTTCTGTGCATGCCGACATAACAAATTCTGATTCTAAGTGACTTAGCCAGATTTCTATCTATATATCATCAAGGATTTTCTAGTAAACAAAACATTCACGTGTTTTTTATTAGTACTTGATTTTGTTCTTGCCATTTTGAACCGAGGCGTGTACTCCCCAAATCCTGATATTCAATACAAGATTTGATGAGTGAAATATTTACTTTGTGTTTTGTCATTAATCATTTAGGGTTTTCTATATTTTTTTCCCTCTTTTCCACTAAGTTTAAATAATTTTGGTCAATATCCTGACAAATACTTAATACAGGGTGTCCATAAAGTTCATGTGCAATTTAAAATATTGAACTATTTATATCCTCATTGAGTCCTAAATATACTTTATTAAATGAAGATTTTCTAAGGCAGCTTTTCAAAATTTTGAAAAACTTCTTCTGAAGGATAACATACATATAAAAGTATACCTATCGTATGTATATAGTTTGATGAATTTTCCTGTTGAACACACATGTAATAAACACACAGATCAAGAATACCATGTATTATTGGCCCCTAGAAGTTCCCTGTGCCCACTTTCAGTCATTATTTCTCTAGGGTAGGGTTTCTCAACCCTCCCACTACTAACATTCTGGGATGGAGAGTTTATTGCTGGGGGTGGGGTATTTCCTGTGCATTCTTGCGTATTTGGCAGCATCCCTGTCCTCTACCCACTGGCCTCCAGTAACAGCCCTGTGTGTGACAACCAAAAATCTCTCTGAAGATATTGCCAACTATTTCTTGGGGTCAAAATCAGGCTCAGTTGAGAATCACTGCCTCTACACAACTATGATTTCTAATAGCATAGACTAATTTAGCCTGTTTATATATTCTGTACAGACAAACTTAAACACTGCACTCTTTTGCATATGGCTTCATTCTCAATATTATATTTGTGAGATTTATTTGTGAATTTTATATGCAGCCATCTACAGATTATTCTCATATAATACTTCATTTAACTATTGAAGCCCATTTTGGGAATTTCTAGTTTTTGATTAACCCATAGTTTTCAAACTAATTTATTTATTTTCCTACTTTATATTTCGAAATACATGCCATACCTTATTTCCAAAAATAATTTTTTTCAAGTTAAGGCATCTAAATTTTGGAAATTTTGTCAGTCTGTAACCAGTCACATGTTAGGCATCATAAGGCAATTATTTTTTATGGTACTTTCATAATAAATTCACAATTGGGCCACAGATCCTAAAGATGAAGTTTGGAGAGGAAAGGAAAGAGGAGTCTGAGTTCAGAGCAACCAGTATTTATTGTACACATACAACTGCCAGGCACTGTGACTTGAAAATGTGAAAATGAATGACAAGATCTATACCTTAGAGAAGTTTGTAATTCTCTTCAAACTGCTGGCCAGGTTTTGTCTCCTGGACTGATATGACCCAATGGTACCTCCTGCTTAGATGTTTGCCTCTGATAAGAAGATCTGGTCATATTTGCCCAGAGGGGTTATGAGACAGACAGGTAGAGCTGCTGCACCTCCTCTAGATGTTTGTCAAGAAGGATAAAAGTGGGAGTCCTGAACTTGCAGCTCATCTCAGCAGGGTAAGGGAATGGGGCAGTGTTTAGAGCAGAAACCTTGCCTCAGCTAGGCAAGGAATATTCTGCAAACGTACCTTGTCCTGAGAGAGACCCTAATCACGGCTGGGGCATGGGAGGACAAATAGCAGACATAGGTCCCAGGAAAACCAGCTAATAGAGAGAAGTAACATCTTAGTGATGCACCATGGGCCTTTATATCTAAGTCTGAAAGTTCATTTACATTCATGATACACATCCTAGTAGACAAAGGAGAATGTTAGTCTGGAGAAAGAAAGACTTTGCTGGGCTTCTGTTTTTTAAATAAGTAGGCTAGTTTGATCTTTAGTAGTATCAAGCAAATTGGGCAGCTGCCCTTTTGCAAGAAAAGTTTCATTGCCAGTATTCTAAAGAATCTTTGTTCTTATTTTTGCTACTCAAATATTTCATTAACTGCAACTTTAGTACAATGGAAAATAAAGGCTGATGTAACTGGTATCTGCCTTCTTATTTATCATTCTAAAACTTCTTCTTTCTCAATTTATATTTGCTTGTTATTACTAAACACTTTTTAAACTCAGTACTATTTAAAAAATTAACCAAATGATTATGTTGGGAGTTATTTTTGGATTAAAGTTTGAAAAAAATTGCATTATAATTATCAAATTACAAATACAAAAAAATAAAGAACTTCAATCTGATATGGAAAAGTTTTTCAATTCTTTCTTAAGTAACTCACCAGGAATATCTGAAGTTGTCATTACCATGTGCATGTCTGCTATTTAATAGATCAGCACATAAAACCAGACATAAGTGCCAAGCAAATTTTAGATGATATTTGTAAAAATGATATTTTAACAACAATTAGGCAATTTTTTAAGCATATGGACTAGTCATTAGAAGAAAAACTGACAAAGTAAAACAAAACCAAAACTCACACAGCTTTTTAATGGTCCTGTTCTTGTGCAGTCAGAACACGCCTGTCCTCCCCAATATCACTCTCCTACTATCAACTAGCCAGTTACAGAACAGGAAGACACTGAGCAACTGAACTTTAGATGCTTAATATTTAAAAACAAACCTTTTATTTTTGTTTCTTGTCCGAGGAAAATCCTGCAAGAACACATTTTTCACAGTATTTATCCATCACATGCTAAACTAACCCAGATCAAATGTACCAGACTCTCCATTGAGCTACTCGTGCCTCCCCATTAATCTGATTCAAGAAACTTTCACTGTGAAGGATTTGTAACAGGTTATCACATGATAACAGAAATGTTTTTCTCTTTAAAATTCTTTTTTACTTATTTGTAAAGCCCTTACTGTACATTATTATTTTAATAAATATGCTTATTGATTAAAAGAAATATGCATCTCTCCTGGGTGGCGCCTGTGGTTCAAAGGAGTAGGGCTCTGGCCCCATATACTGGAGGTGGCAGGTTCAAACCCAGCCCCGGCCAAAAACAAAAAATCCCACTGCAACAACAACAACAACAGAAAAAGAAACATGCATCTCTCTATAAAGCGAAACGTGTATATATGTTCTTTACCTACATTACCTACACATATATCATGTATGTATATCTGTGTGTCTCTGCATGTTTCTTAGTATATAATTATATATCCAGTATGTTTAATTTTGTATATTCAGATATGTACACAAATGTACACATAGTGTATATAACGTATAAGTGTATCCATATACATACTTATATACATTCATACTGTGATGATCAATTTTATGTGTCAACTTGACTGGGCCACAGGATGCCCAGCTACTTGGTCAAACATTAATCTGGGCATTGGCTTTTTGCTACCTTAGGACATGAACTGAAAGAGCAGGTCTTCATGGGTCTTAAGCCTTTGGGTAGGAACTGCACCATTTGTTCCCCTGGTTCTCAGGCCTTCAGACTTAGATTGGAACTAAAGCTTTGGCTCTCTGGCATCTCCAGATTGCTGACTCATTCTACAGATCTCAAGACTTGCCGGCACTTACACTCTCTTGAGCCAGTTTGTCTTAATAAATCTCTTTATACATGTATCTATTTGTAGGGTTTCTCTGGAGAACTCTGACAAATACATACACATATATTTAAACTTCTAGCACCAAGTGATGGTGAAGACCATGAACTCTGCATCCAATCTGCTTCAGTTTAAATCCCAGACCCATGCAGTAACAGAGGTAAGTTACTTAACTATTGAGTGCCACAGATTCCTCATCCTAAAATATGAATAATATTGGTATCTATTTCATAGTGCTTTTATAAGAATGAAATGAGCTTTGCATAGAGCTCAGAACAGCAGTTCAGCCCATGGAAAACACTACTGTCTTTGCCAGTCACTACTCTGTGTGTGTGTGTGTGTGTGTGTGTGTGTGAGTAGTGGAGGTGTAAATAATCACCCTCCCCTTTATCCCTGAGGGTACGTTTGGATTTTTAAATATTAGATTTCTTTGTAATGTAATTTATATATACTTAAAGATGGTCAGAAAATTATCTAACTATACTTTTTCAGGTTAATAGATCTAACTTTTGAGTTTTGCTTCATATAGTTTATATCCCAAACTCATGAAATCATTTCATATATTCTTTCCTTGAATCTCTCTAAATTTTCCACATCTCTAGAGCTGTAAATCCTGAAGAGCTCACAGCATTCTAGTTCAGACTCTGTAGTCCTCCAAAGGGCTATGAGAGCTTCAAAGGCTGAGACCAGCCCCAGTGCCTGTATCACACCCCTAAGGGCTTATTAGGCCAGCCTAGAATGTGTGTTACCCTAGTGCCAACATGCAAGGATTATAGACGAGGAGTTTGTCCCCCCGGCTTCACATTAAAATCATCAGGAGAGCTTTTAAGAAATAGTGAAAACCTTGACTCATCCAGAGCAGTGAAATTAGAATCTCCGGGCATGTGGCTGGACATTCCTATTTCTTAAAAGCTCCCACATGAGTCTGGAGTGCAGTCATGGCTAACCACTAGTGCCAGATAGAAAAGACATCACCATCCAACATAGAAGAATGTCTTTTGTGCCAAAACCCCTCTCCAGATTTCCATACCATGACTCTGCTGCAGGAAAGGACCCAGCAGTGTGCATTGCTTGTTGAATGCGGGAAGTGATGTCTTCCCAATTCCTTCTCAGAAAGGTCAGTGGACAGCTTCTGGGGGCTGTGCTCCCTACCTGGTTACTAAATATCCTCAAAAGTGCCTGTATAGTGATGCTGGAAACTGCATTTTTGAGCAACTGCTCTCAAACTTGACTTTTGTTGACACACATGTGAGGAAGATATTCCTGTGCATCACACTGTCCTTCCATGATACCTCAGTAAGGTTCAGTTCTCAGTTTCAATTCTACTTGAGGAAGTACTTTAAAACATGAATTAGTGATAGCTACATTATTATAAGAACAATTTGGACTGAAATGAAATAATAATTTGAAAACTTAGGTGATAGAGTTACTGTTCATTTACTCAACAAATATTCATTGAATGTCTGTTCTCTTTAGCAACTACTCTAGGTACTGGGCATGTAGTAGTTTTTTTATAAAACACAAATTTCTTGCTGTCGTGGAAATTAGATTTTAGGGTAATAGCATTTTAGCAAGGAGGCAGAAAATAAACAGAAAAATAAACAAATGCATATGCACAGAAGGGCAGATTGTGGGTAAGTGTCAGGAAGAAAAGAAAAAAAGGGAAGAGAGAAAAATCAAGAAAGACTTTGGGGGAGGGTGATATTTGAATAGAGAGTATTGAAAGAAATGAGAAAGCAAGCCTTCTGGGTATCTGGGGAAAGAGCAGTCCAAGCAATTGCAAAGTACCTGGAGGGAACCTGCTGTTTTTCTTCAAAGACCATCAAGTGGGCCAAAGTGGGCAATGAGGGAGTGATGGTAGGAGGTGAGTCAGAAGGAGAGTAAGGGATCCAACAGTCCACAGGGCCTTGCAGACCTCTTTGAGGTCTTTGAGTTTAATTCTCAGTGCAACAGGAAGCCACTAGAAAATTCTGAATTAGGGAATGTTCAGATTAACTCTGTAAACGGATGGCTCAGGCTACTGTGCAGAGTACACACTGTGGAAAAGGGATGTCAGAGGAAGAAGCGGCCTTGTCCAGTGGCTACATAGCAGTCCAAAAAAGATGTTGGCGACCTACATAGGGCTGGAGCCAAGGAAGCTGTGAAAAGTAGTGATAACTTAGAGTTTGGAAGTAGAATTACCAGTTTTTGTTGATGGATCAGAAGGGGCTATAAAAGAAAGACAAGATTATAGAGATTGGGAGGATATTTATTAAAATGAAGTGTACTGGGAAAAGATAGTGTTGGAATGAAAAACCAGAGACCAAATTTGGATGTGTTAGATTTGATGTTTATTTGATATCCAAGTAAAGAGATCAAGCAGGCATTGGATACTTGAGCTGGGGTGAAAACGAGAGGTTGGGCCTGGTAATGTCAATTTGATAGTCATCATTATGATATAAGATTATATATTTTTTCTTGGCTTTTTGTCTCTTTTGCTTCCCCAAATTAAAGAATCTGTTTTATTCTTTACTATACCACCAGCTCCCAAAACCCTGGTAAAAAATAGAGGCCATTATAAGTGATAAAGGCTAATGTGCCCTCTATTTTTTGCTTAATTTTATACTATCTTGAAGTAATATGCAATTTTTCATTCATTCAACATTTATTTATTCAATTTCTACATGCCAACCAGTGTTTTAGGTGCTGGTGGTATAATAAAGAATAAAACAGATTGAGACTGAGGAAAGATTACTATGCACTTCAGTGGCCTAGAAAATCATTTTGGAGAAGAGTTTATGTTACCAAAGAATAGATAAGAGGAATCCAAAAAGGTGTCAGGGAAAATGCCAAATTTGGAGTAGGATATATAGAATTTGAAGTGATAGGGGAACATTTGAATTCCACAGAAAGACATTCAAGTTAGTCATTTAGGTGTTTCGAGCTCTGCACTCAGGAAGAAGAGACACTGGTGGTTCTTCTTCATGAAAATAGAACTCACAAAGCTGCATTAGGGCACTAGGCTATAAATGTGCAATAGGGAACTGAACAGAAAATGTGAGACATCACGCAACAGTTGAAAGGATTTCTAATGCATCACTTCTCAAAAGGTAATGTGCATACAAATGATCTGGAGAGCCTCTTAAAATGTGATTTTGATTTTGTAGATGGGGCTGGGGTCTGCCTGAGCTGTTCTATTCTAACAAGCTCCCAGGTGATGCTCATGCTGCCTGTCTTGGAACCACCATTTTAAGTAGTGAGGTATGAAAGTGAGGTGTTAATCAAAATAAAACAATTTTCAAAGAAAACTAAAAAACAGTTGCTCTTAAATTCTTAAGAATGCTCTTAAACATGGCTGTTAAATTCTTCATTGATATAAAGGGTATATACAAGGATTTCCTCCCTGAATATGGGAGGAAACCATTTTTAGATGGGACTTATTTGCGGGGAGTTGCTCATGGGTAGGAAATAGGGGTGTAATGTAGAGGGGCATTTCCCTTCATCTGAAGTCAAGGGAAAGGATTTTAGGGAAATTCTCTAATAGCACACTAAGTATCATCTACACTTGGAGAGACAAGGTATATTAAGGTCTGAGTGAGAATGCAAAGGGTGAGACACAGGCCGGTTAGCTGTCCTCCGATGAGTTGAAATGACTGCTTAGTAACTAGCTTGTTCACCCAACTTATCAGGGAGAAGAACATATAACAGGTCAGAAAACAGGTTAGTAGGCAGGAGGAAAGATAGATGGGAAAGACTGCAGAAAACCCTAGCTAAGAAAGTAGAAAAAAATTAATTTTAAATCAAGTTGGGAATCTAGATTATTATATAGGACTGGAAGGGTAATTTCTGCATTAAAAAAATCTATGTTTTATTTTTAAATGACTGTAGAATTTTTTATTACCTATGAGAGACCAAAAACTAATTTACTGAATAAGTTTTCATCCAAGGAATAAGGAAATTCCTTCCACTGAGGAAACTTTAAATTAACAGTGGGAAACAAAATAAAATTGGCTTACTGTCACAGCCATGAGTTTTGTACATTCAATGTTTTGTTGACAAAAATGAATTCAAGGGAGAGAAGGAAAGTCAGCCTTGAATCCTCATATCAACTACGCTTTGCCCTTTCATAATGTTTCCACTGAGTTTATTTGATGTCACAAAGCATAATGAGATTATTTTTTAGCTCCTAATCCTCTCAAAAATCTTGGACAACCCATTGCTGCTAACTCTGCGCCTGAAGATCAACCTCACTGTGTCTGTGCTCAAACTGTGAGTAGTTTAAGCTTGAATTATTTTTTTCCTCCAGGGCCTTCTTCTGTCACCTGGAATGCAATATCATCATCATAGCCTAAACTCCTGGGTTCAAGCAATCCCTCAGCTTCAGCCTGCCAAGTAGTTGGAAGTACAGATGTGCTCCACCATGTCCAGATAATTATTTTAATTTCTTGTACACATGGTGGTGGTACTATATTGTCTAGGCTGGTAATTGAATACCTGGCCTGAGGGATCCTTCTACCTAGATCTCCTAAAGTGCTAGGATTGCAGGCATGAGCCTCTGCACCTGGCAAGGCTTTTAGAAGAGACTTGCTGGTTCCATTTTCCTTTGGACAGACAACAGCAATGGAAGGAGGCACCTCTCCCAGGTCTGATAGCAACTACAACACTAACAGATATTTTCATATCATGTACACATGAGAGTTAAGATTATCATTTAAACACCTTAATTGGCTTTTATTTGTGACTCTATCAGAAGGCAACTCCTGACTCTATAAAATAGAATAAATGTTGCATGGAGCTGACCAGAAGAGGTTGCCTTTATAGGGAGAGGAAAGCAGAAACAGAGAACAAAAGGTAGATTGGTCATTTCAAAGTTATTTTCCTTGTAAAGGTTATAGCAGAAGGATTTCCTAATCATACTAACTAAATCTGGCCGACTTGTGGATTTGGCTATTAATGCTCTCTTTCTCTCTCCTGATTTCTTGGAAGGTCAGATAAACCACTTAGTTTTGCTTGGTGGCATGGAACTTCAGCATGAGTAATTCCATTTGATTTGGTCTATTGAACCTAGTTCAGGAGCTCAGTACAAATCAATGGCCACCCATAAATTTTATTTAACAAGATAAAGGCTAGTTTGGAGCAATTATGCATCTTACACTGTCATCTATGCCCAAAGGGGCTGTGATGATGAAGATCTAATGAAGTACAGGTAGTTCTTTGCTCAAAAGTGCACTTATACTGCTGCAAAAAACAAAAATAAAATCCTAAGCCCCCTAATCCACAGAACAGACTCCCTCCTAGCCAAAGTGACCCCAGAGAAACCTTAAAAACAGAATTCCTGGGCCATGATCAGAGATTGGGTACACCTCGTTATACTCCCTCCCTAGCTAACCAAAATTAGCCTTTCTTTTCTAAGGGTTGAATAGAAATCAATCCTTTTGAAAGTCTTGCTCTACTGCTGATTTCAGCCAACTGCCTGAAACTGCCTCTCCCTTTTGTGGTTTTGACACAAAGCTGATCAGCATTTCTTCCTGAGAGGAGACCATCATCTGTGCAGTGGTGTCCTCTGCTTCTCCTTTGATAGATAGGGCCTCCTTGTAATATATTTAAATGCCAAATCTCCACTCCAAAGTGAACATGGGATGCATGTTGCCTACATGTTAGCCTATTATGCCTGTGTACACCACTTTTTCATAAATATTCACGGCTCCTCCTATAACCTGTTGAATACACACACTTAGCTAACTCATTCAGCATAAGTTCCTTTCTCATTCTTTCCTCAGAGTGCTTGCTCTTGGCTTCTGCCAGAGACTATGCATTCTAGCCTGAGTGGCAGCCAACCTGCAGGCTTCAAACTTTATGAGAAATAAAGCTCTCCATTCCAAAGTTCTGAACCTCATTATTTTTAGTTGTTGCCTGACACAAATAGACAGCGTTGTTAGGTACCAGGCACAAAACTTGAGAGTAATTATGGGTGATTTAGGAGTGGATGGACCTATACATTCTTCTGATTTTGTCTTTCTGGAACCTTCTGTTTGGTTCTCAACTTATATCTTATGTACCAGCTGTACTTTCTTGCAGCTCCAGCACATGAAAACTCTACTTTAGTGTCCCTTCTTCTCTGACTTCCTGATCCTATTTCTTTCAGGTAAGGTTGGCTAAGTGAGCCTCCAATGCTTAAGACAACACTTTCTAAGACTTATAAAGACTTTTCTCCCTGTGTAGTCATTCCTGGTGCACTAACATGTATGTGTGGGAAGGCATGGCCCCCTATCATTGGGTAGTTTTTCTTTTAGTTGGATGTTCAGCTTATTATTTGGTTATAAGATTATTAGATTGTGCTGAAAAACTCTGGATGAAGAAATCTTAGATACACAGCAAAGAATCATGAAGGGTCTCAGTGTTTAACAGCAGATTGTTGGAAAGTGAGTCATGAGAAAGAGAGACAGCAACCACTTAGCAGCCATCCCAGGCAAACTGCTTTCCAAGGTGCTCTAGTCCCTTGGGGTTATAAGAGCAGTATCTCAGCCTGACTAGCTGGAAGGCATCTAAATTTCTTTCCCATTAGGCATCCTTAGCTTTCTTATTGCCAATAACAGACACTTGACCCTAGTCTTGGTGAGGCCTTGAGTACCATAAAACCCTAGCACTGTAAACTTAGCAGAGTCTCACAGTTCTGTCTTTATAAGATTGTACCAATATTTGTAACAGTTTTATTAAGGTATAATTGCCATATCATTCACCCATTTTAGGTGGGTGTCATAGAATTTACCCATTCTGAGTGGGTAGTGATTTTTAATAAATTAGAGTTTTTCAAGCATCACCACAATCCAGTCCTATAATATTTCTCTCACTCCAAAAGATCTGACCCATTGCCATTTTCTGTTTGCAAAAAATTATTGTTCCCATCTCCTAGTCTCAAGCAACCACTAATCTACTTTCTGTCTCTCTCTATTTTTCGTTTTTGTACATTTCATGTAAATAGAATAATAGAATATGACATTTTACATTTGGCTTCTTTCACTGAACTTAATGTTTTTGAGGTAGATTCATATAGTAGCAAATACCAGAAGTTGAGTCCACTTTGTTGCTCAACACTGCTCCCTGATATGGCTTAATGGCCATATTCTTTGAACCCCTGAGATACATGATTTGACAAGGATTGTCTTTCTGATTTGTTGGAAGAAAAAAAATATTTTAAACTAAGACTTTCCTGAATTGTGGTTACAGATATGGCATGAAAACCTGCTTTCTCCTTTACCTATAATAGAGTTTGACAATTAATCTACTCAAAGAAAGTAATGTTGCCATTCAGCTGGAATCATTTGGCCAATACAGCTGTCATGGGTGGAGACAGAAGACCAAGAATAGAATGAGGACAGGGCATTTGTACAACTCTTGGACAGCCTCTTTATAACACACAGACACAGACACTCTCAGATTATCACACACAGAGAGAGAACACTAGAAACACATGAGAGACACACACGGCATGAGTACACACCCACAGATAGCTCTAACCACACAAAAACATGAGCTTTCTCCAAGCATTACCCACTCAGAAAGCAGAGTATTTTGATTTCTTGTAGGGTGAAAATAATGATATATTTGGTATTTTTTTTCTATTTCAAGATTGTTTAAGACAAGAAGATACTGCTCTTCTTGGAGATAATGTGGATCAGATATTTATAAAAAGTAAGTTTTATTTATGCATTAATGATCTCAAAATATAAATATTAGCCAAATAGTTCATCAAAAATTAAGTACCTCATTTGGATCACTTATTCTCCTTAATTATTGCTTATATTTCTGAAATTACATTAGGAATAATAATTATATTGATAACAAAAGTTATCTGTCTTTCTATCACATTTCACCTACTTTTAAAAGTTGTGTGGTATTATGTATACTCATGCACTTATTTAAGTCCTCCTTTTATAGATATTTAGATTATTTTCAATTTTCTGAATAACATTTCCCCTTTTATGGATATTAAAATTGTTTGAAATCTTCTGATTAGCTTATTTGTACATCTACCCTTTTCATGAGAGACCACATTTCTCTAGACTGTATCCTGAGTGTTGCATTGTTGAATATAGAATATAACATCTGATAGATGTTCTAATTGCGTTCTGCAAAGGTTGTACCAATTTATATCCTCACCAATTTGTTGTTCATTTGTTTGTTTGTTTGTTCTGTTTTGTCTTGTTTGAGGCAAAGTCTCACTTGTTTGCCCCAGGCTAGAGTACAGTGGCATCAGCCTAGCTCATAGCAACCTCAGATTCCTGGACTCCAAGCCTCCCAAGTAGCTGTGACTATGCCATGGTCATGCCACCATGCCCAACTAATTTTTCTACTTTTGTTAGAATCAGGGTCTTGCTATTACTTAGGCTGGTCTCAAACTCCTGACCTCAAGTAATCCTCCTACCTTAACTTCCCAAAGTACCAGGATTACAGGAGTAAGCCACTGTGCCTGACCTCTCACCAAATTTTAAGTAAGTTCTCACGTCCCCAAGACTTCCTTATTAGCATTAAAATGTTTTTATTGCTAATTTTATGTTATCTTTTTAACTTGCATTTTTCTGATGTTTTTAGAATCTTCTCATAGATATATTGGTCATAGATACTTCTCATTGTGTCTGTCTTCAAATTTATATATGGTTCAGTTTTGTACTAGATTATTTAATTTTCTGTAATTAATTTGTGTGTGTGTGTATATATTTTATTTTTTCCTGTGTTGTTGGGCATTAAGGCTTTGGTGACTATAAATTGAACTTCAAAAAACAATCTAGTATAAATGTCCTTATGATAATATTTTTCTTTTTCTTCTGGGTAGATGTCTAGTAACAGGATTGTAAGATCAAAAGGGAGGTCTAATTTGAGTTCTTTGAGGATTCTTCATACTTCCTTCCAAAAAGATTGCATTAGTTTGTAGTCCCACCAACAGTGTAAAAGTGTTCCCTTCCTCCCACATCCATGTCAGCATCTGAAATTTGAGACTTTGTGATGTGGGCCATTCTCACTGGAGTTAGGTAATATCTCAAGGTGGTTTTGATTTGTATTTCTATGATAATTAGGGATGATAAGCATTTTTTTCATGTTTGTTAGCCATTCACCTGTCTTTTTTTAGAGAATGTTCTATTTATCTCTCTTGCCCATTTATATGAGGGATTGTTGGCTCTTTTTATGTTGCTTAACTTGAGTTTTCTGTAGATACTAGTTATCAACTTTTTGTCCAATTCATAATATGCAAATATCCTTTCCCATTCTGATGACTGTCTATTTGCTTTAGTTGTTGTCTTCTTAGCTGTACAGAAGCTATTCAGCTTAAATGAGTCCTATTTGTTTATTTTTGCTGCTGTTAAGAATTATTTTTATGGTAGAGGTTTTTAGTATAAAAATTTTTTCAAATAATTTTTATCATTATCAAGTTTTAAAAAAACTTTTATCCTGTTATAATTTTGAGCTATAAAGAAAAGTCCCAAAGATAGTACAGAGACTTTCTGTGTATTCTTAACTCAGCTTTTCCTAGTATCAATGTATTACACAATCATTAAATATTTGTCCAAAGAAATTAACATTGGCATAATACTATTAACTAAATTACAGGTTTAATTCAAATTTCTTCAGTTTTCCCACTAATGTTCTTTCTTTGTTTTAAGATCTCAACCCAGGTACTATATTGCACATGGTCATCATGTTTCATTTTTCTCCTCTTATCTGTGACAATTTTTCAGCACTTCTTTGTTTTCCTGACTTTTAGACTTTTGAAGAGTACTTGTCAGATGTTCTATGGAATGTTCCTCAGTTAAGGTTTCTTTTATGTTTTCTCATGATTAGACTGAGGTTTTGGATTTTGGAAAAAACACCACAGAGATCAAGTGCCTTTTATTACATCATATCATAAAATATGTGATATTGGTGTGAGTTATTACATATGATGTTAACCTTGATTGCTTGGCTAAGGTGATGCCTGCCAGATTTCTCCACTATAAAGTCACTATGTTTCCCTTTTTATTTTATATGTCTCAGAAGCAAGTCACTAGATCCAAGTCACTCTTAAAAGGAAAGAAATTAAGCACCATTTTCTGTATCAGGAAAGAAAATCTACTATCATTTGAAAGTTTCCTATGCAGAATTTTCAACCCTTCTTCTCCATTTGTTTATTTATTCATTCAATTTTTCATTTGCATTAGTATGGCTTTATGAATATTAGTTTATACTTACTTTATCCTTTGGTTATAATTCAATTGATTTGAGACATATAAACCTTGGTGGCTATAAATTTATAAACCTTTTGCTTTATGTCTTTTGTGTTTCACATCTTATTTGAGAAGGCTTCCCCAATCCTAATAATCATATTTTTTTGCAGTTTTCTCTTTGACAATTAATTACTTAAACTAAAAGTAATTCAATTTTGTGTATCACAAGAGGGAAGGCTACAAATTTCTTTCCTTCTTTCATATTTGAATTTATTTGTCCAGATGTCATTTATGAACATTTTTCCCACTGATTTGAACTGCCACCATTACAGATTGAATGGTAAACTCTTTCTGTATGGGTGTGATCTACTATATATGTTTCTATTTCTGTTAAAATTCTACATTGTTTTGATACTGATACATTACAGTGTGTTTTAATATCAGGCAAAAGTCATCCCTTTTTTTCTTCTTTCAAAAGAAGCTAGACACAAAACACCACATGTTGTATGATTTAGTTTATATAAAATGTCTAAAATAGGCAAATCTACAGAGACAGAAGCTAGATTAATGGTTGCCAAAGCCTGTGGGTGGGAAAAATGAAACATGACTTCTGTGGGTATGAAGTTTCTTTCTGGGGTGATGAAAATGTTCTGAAACTGTTACCAAGCAATCAATGGGCCCTCTGCCCAATGGGCATAGAAGTCAATACCATGGCACTGGCTTTTGAGAAAAGAAAAGCTTTATTACAAGTCAGCTGGCAAGGAGACAGGTGGAAACACTCAAATTTGTCCCCCCAGCTGGGGTCTTGGGTTGGGTTTTATAAAGGTAGGGTAATGAGGTATGACTTGATTGGATCTCGCAATGAAGTGGTGCAGGGAGGCATGACATATTGGATCCTGCAATGTGTAGTGTCTACTTCTTTTTTATTTTTACTTTTGAGACAGAGTCTCTGTCACCACGGGTAGTGTGCCATGGCATTATTGTAGCTCACCACAACCTCAAACTCTTGGGCTCAGGAGATCTTCCTGCTTCAGCTTGCTTGAGTAGCTTGGACTACAGGCACCCACTACAACATCTAGCTAGTTTTTCTATTTTTAGTAGAGACAGGTCTCACTCTTGCTTAGGCTGGTCTCCAATTTCCAAGCTCAAGTAATCCCCCGACTCAGCCCCCAGAGTGCTAGAATTAGAGGCGTGAGCCGCCGCACCTGACCTTAGTGCCTACTTCTTACTTCACTCCCCACTCCTTGCTCCATTACCACTTAGGTTCCACTAGTAGATGCATGCTTAGTTAATCTGGGCATGCTGTGGTTACCTAACTTTCAACCCGGGAATCTATGGCAACTGAAAAATGACTCACAACTTTATTACATAAAAGTTGAACCATCAATTAAAGGAAATAGACAACCTTCAGAACGTGGAAAGATATTTGCATGTTACAAATCTGACAAAGTCTTGATAACTAGAATCTACAGAGAACTCAAATTAATCAACAAAAAAGGAGTAAACAATCCCTTAAACAATCTATCACTGGGCAAGAGACATGAACAGAATCTTCTCTGAGAATGATAGATGAATTGCTAACAAACATGAAAAAATGTTCATCATTCCTAATCAGAGAAATGTAAATCAAAACCACCCTGAAATATCACCTAACCCCAGAGAGAATGGCCCACATCACAATGGCCCAAGGTTCCAGATGCTAGCATAGATGTGGAAAGAAGGGAACACTTTTACATTGTTGGTGAGACTGCAAACTAATACAGCCTCTTTGGAAAGAAATATGGAGAATCCTCAAAGAATTCAAATTAGACCTGCCATTTGATTCTGCAATCCCATTACTAGACATCTGCACAGAATAAAAAAATTCCTTTTATCATAAGGACATTTTCACTAGACTATTTATCGCAGCTCAATTTATAATCACCAAAATGTGGAAAAAACCTAAATGCCCACCAACCCAGGAATGGATTAAGAAGCTGTGCTATATGTATACCATGGAATACTATTCAGCCATAAAAGATGGAAACTTTACATCTTTTATTAACCTGTATAGAGTTGAAACACATTCTTCTCAGTAAAGTATCACAAGCGTGTAGGAGCAAGAATCCAATTTACTCAATACTAATATGAAGCCAGTAGATGATCTAACACATGCCCACATAAGAGAGAAACTCAAATCAATTCAAGTTGGGGAGAGGAAAATGGGGGGAGGGAAAAAGGGGAATAGGGGCAGGGATTGTTGTGCTCCCACCTAATGGACCCGATGTAAGGGTATTGGCACACTTTTTGAGTGTGGGACACCAATTATCAGAGAGACTCTATCTATCATATGCAAATATTGTAACCTAGTTATTTTGTACCCTCACATTAAACTGAAATAAAAAATTTAAAAACATCTATAAAAATCATCTTGCCTCTAAAAAAAGAGATTGAACCACATGGGCCTGTTGCAGTTACAGAATTAGTTAGTGGTCATCTATGCACAACTTTTGTCAATGTAGTAAAAACCACAGAATTAGATGCTTTAAAAAGGTAAACGTTATGATGTGTGAATTATGCCCCAGCAAATCCATGATTAAAAAACGAATCCAAATAATGAGTACATGATTTCTCTGTGAGGTGAGGAAATGTTCTAAAACTAAATTTTGATGATGGTTGTCTAACTCTGTAAATATGCTAAAAACCACTGAAATATATACTTTAAAGAGGTGGACTTTATGTTTATAAATTTAAAATAACTTGAAGATGAATATTAAATTTTTTATTTTGATTAACATTGCATTGAATTAAATCATAGATTAATTTGGAAAGAATTATTAATATTACATTATTGAGTTGTTCGATTGGGAATCATGATTGTCTGTGCCATTCTGAATAATTAAATTGTTTCCATCACACAAGTCTTTCACAAAACCTTTTTTTTTTGAGACAGAGTCTCACTTTGTCACCCCTCATAGAGGGCCATGGTGTTAGAGCTCACAGCAACCTCAGACTCCTGGGCTCAAGTGGTTCTCTTGCCTCAGCCCCCTGAGTAGCTGGGACTATAGGCACTCACAACGATGCCTAGCTATTTTAGAGGTGAGGTCTTGTGCTTGCTCAGGCTGGTCTCAAATTGGTGAACTCAGGTGATCTACCTGCCTTGGCCTCAGAGTGCTAGGATTATAGTAATAAGCCTCTGTGCCTGGAAGAAATTATTTATTTCCTTATTTGCAGTTTTTGGCTAGGGCTGGGTTTGAACCCACCACCTCCGGTACATGGGGCCGGCACCCTACTCCTTGAACCAGAAGCGCTGCCCGTATTTTTTTATTTTACATTTTATATCTAAAATATGATTGAATTTTGTGTTTCTTATGTTTCTGTCTTTTTTATTGAATTCTCTTATTGGTTAAAATAGTTTTCATCTGAATCTTTTGAATATCTAAGCAAAAAGTCACTCCAGCTACAAATAGAGATTAATCTCTTCAGAAAAATATTTATATCACATATTCTTATTCCTTGTGTTATTGCAGTGGCAAAGGTCTGCATAATCTTGAGCATTACAGAGCTAATCTCTTTTTATTATTGCCACTCCTTTATGTCTGCTATGTGCTCTTGGTTAATGAAGGTAACGTTCTTAAACAAAAGTAATTTCCTTGCATCTCTTATTATAAAAGAAACTTTTTTTTTGCAAATGAGCAGTAGTTTATGGGAGGAAGAGAAGATAATTTATAGGAGGAATAGGGATTGTGAGATAATAATATTCCCCCCAATTCTATTATTCTTTCCAGATCTGTCAGCCAGCATTCATCTGTAAAGAGTCAGTTTTCCCCCCACTTCATGTCTCTATTTTTATCACTGTAGATTCATGGATTTTTTTCTTATTCAATGTGTTCCAATTCATTATTGTCATTATTCTCATTGGCACTCAAATTGCCCCAGAATTGGCCTGGTATCCTTTAAGTGAGCTCTCATGTCTGTCTATCATGTCTCTATCAGTCTCTGAGCACTTTATTACTTTTTGAACACAATAAAACATTCAAGATTCTTGAATTTCCCAGCTTCAGCTGTGCAATAAACTATTTCTCTAAGAAACGTCAGTTTCTTTTATTAGAGAGTAATATTTTAAAACCAATATCTGGGCACTGGATGTGTTTACTGCCACTGCTGTGCCACAGCTTTTCGCCTTTCAGGAGACAGAGCCAGGGAAAATATGTATGTCCACATAAATATACACACTTTTCTATTTGCCTATCATCTATCTATCACCTCTATGTTATATACCATGAGCTGGTCCCGGTACTTTTAATTCCAATAACATCACAGATTTCATTTTAGTTCCCCCATCCTCAATGTGTTTATTTATTTGCTCAAACTGAAAATGTATAAAAAGTAGTTTTATAATTGCCTACACATGTCACTGTGTTTTGTTTCCAGTTCTTTTGTAGTTTAGTCTAAGGACATGGAATCAAAATACTGTGTCACAAAGTTGCTCAGATGAGTTCTTTTAATTTTTCCCTTCAATTTTGTTATGTTATTCATTTAGAGTACAGTTCAATACACTTATTTTTGTTTGTTCTTTATTACTACATGTAGGGTTCCCTTTGTCATACTTCCTGATTTTTTAATTTTATCTTTTCTTTACATAAAACACAAACTCATAATTCCAAGGTCAAAATTATACCAAAACAACTAATTAGAAAATTGTCACCTCATGCACCCCAGCCCTTCCTCTCATTCATATTCACATCCTTTAGGTAACTAATTTTGTTAGTTTTTGGTTGATCCTTTTTGTGGTGTTCTTTTACAATAATAAGTAGATAATGGATGTAGTATCTTATTTCATTATTATTCTTACAAAAAAGGAGACATATTATATCCACTGTTTTGTTTGTTTTATTCACTTTAGCACTATTTTATCACCATATTATTGGTAATATTTCCACTTTAAAATGCAAAAAAGTGGGCCCAGAAGTTAAGTAACGTTTCTTAACTAACAAAGCCAAAAGGAAAAATTGGGAAAATAGACTCTTCACCTCCATGCTTTTAATTTTTCTTCTAATCTTTCTATTATGTTTTATTTGTATTTATCAAATTAGGATTAACAGGCACAAATGATATTTATATTTTTGTTTTCTGGAAATAATACTGCTTCTCAGGAAATAAATCCCACCTTTGTTCAAAGACGTTGGTGATGTGTTTAATGAGCATTTGGAATAGCTCTAATATTTCCTGTTGTGTCAAAGCTTACTTCTTCAAGTTTATTTTTTGAGAGTTGAAAATACTCTGCAAGATTATTTGCTTCCTTATCATCCCACACGCCTTCTGTTTATTCCTACTTTAGGCTTCCTAGCTGAGATGCGTATTGGCTTCAAAATCTTTACAATTTAATATATTAGAGACTTGACATTACCACTATAGCAAGTACATAGCAAGTAAAGCTACTCAGCCATAATATGAAGCTAATTTATAACTTTCATATGAAGGCAAAAAACCAATTATAGCACAAGAATACAAGGAAAAGGGAAAGGGAGGGGAGAGGAGGGGGGATGGTTGGAGGGAGGGCAATTGGTGGGATCACACCTACAGTGCGTCTTAGCAGGGTACTGGTGAAACTTATTAAATGTAGAATATCAATGTTTTCATATAGTGATTAAGAAAATGCCATGAAGGCTATCTCTAACAGTATGATCAAAATATTTCTGATTGTATATGAAGTAAGCACATTGTGCCCCATGATTGCACCAATGTACACAATTATGATTTAATAAAATTATTT
>CAUYON010061039.1:0-25687 GCA_963573935.1 Arctocebus calabarensis
CAAAAATTGATTCAAGATGGAAAAAGACCTTAATCTAAGACATCAAACAATTAAAATCCTCAAAGATAGTGTGGGAAAACACTGGAAGCTACTGGCCTGGGGAAGGACTTTATGAGGAAGACTTCCGTGCAATCACAACAACAAAAATAAACAAATGGGACTTAATGAAACTGAAAAGTTTCTGTACAGCTAAGGCAACAACAACCAAAGCAAACAGACAGCCAACACATTGGGAAAGGATATTTGCATATTTTGATTCAGACAAAGCTTGATAACTAGGATCTACAGAGAACTCAAATTAAGAAACATAAAAAGAGTCAATAATCCCTTTGATCACTGACCAAGAGAGATAAATAGAACCTTCTCTAAAGAAGACAGATGAATGGCTAACAAACATATGAAAAAATGCTCATCGTCCTTAATTATTAGAGAAATGCAAATCAAAACCACCCTGATTTCAACAACCGGGTGAAAAAAAAACTTCCCTGAGATACCATCTAACCCAGTGGTTCTCAACCCTCCTAATGCTGCAACCTTTAATACAGTTCCTGTGGGTTGTGACCCACAGGTTGAGAACTACTGATAACCCCAATGAGAATGGCCCTCATCACAAAGTCTCAAACTGCAGATGCTAGCGTGGATATGGAGAGAAGTGAACACTTTTACACTGCTGGTGGGACTGAAAACTAATACAACCTTTTGGGAAGGCAGTGTGGAGAATCCTCAAAGAACTCAAGCTAGACCTCCCATTTGATCCTGTAATCCCATTGCTGGGCATCTGCCCAGAAGGAAAAAAGTCCTTTTACCACAGGGACACTTGCTCTAGACTGTCTATTGCAATTTAATTTACAATCACCAAAATGCAGAGACAGCCTAAATGCCCACCAATCCAGGAATGGATTAACAAGCTGTGGTATATGTATACCACGAAATACTATACAGCCACAAAAAAGATGGAAACTTTACATCTTTTTCATTAACCTAGATGGATGTGGAACACATTATTCTTAGTAAAGCATCACAAGAATGGAGAAATAAGAATCCTATGTACTCAATTTTGATGTGTGGACAATTAAGATCTGAGTACACAGTGGAAGGTGGGGGATGGGGGGAGCTGAGAAAGGGAAGGAGGGAGGGGATGGGGAAGGAGTGTGATACATCTTTTGGACACAAATACAAGAGGGTCCTTATCTAACAAAAGCAATCAATATAACCTGGTTCTGTGTACCTTCAACGAATCCCCAATGATAATAAATAAATAAAAAATAAGAAAAATCCATGGACCCCTTGTTAAAAAAAAAAAAAGAAGAAGAAGAAGAAGAAGAAATGAAATGAAAAGGGATAAAATTTGATTCTATCACACATTTACCACCAGATCACCTTGGCCTAAATACTACTCTCTCCAATACTAAGTAGGTAACCTTGTATATGTTGTTTGAACTCCTCTGAGTCTCTAAGACTATATTGCTCAATGATAAAACAAAGGCAAAAGCCAGGAAACATAAGACTTGAAACTATCATGAAAAATAAAAAAAAAAAGCCTGAAACATATCTAGAATATGTAGAATATGTCACTCAACAATAACAGAATAAAAAGTCTTCTCAAGCACAAATGGAACATTGTCTAGCATAGACATATGTTAGGCCATAAATCAAGACTCAATAAATTTTAAAAAAACTAACATCATCAAAGTATATGAAATAAAATTAGAAGTAGGAAAAACTGAAGAAATTCAAAATTTATGGAAATTAAATGGTATTCCTAAATAGCCAATGCCAACCCCAAAAAACATGAGAGAAATAAGAAACATTTTGAGATGAACAAAAACAAAAATGTGACATGCCAAAACTTATGAGATGTAGCAAAAAGAGTTCTAAGAGGAAAACTTATAGCTATAAATGCCTATAGTAGAAAAAAGAAAACATCTCAATCTAGCTTTACAACTCAAGAAACTAAAAAGAAACAAAGCCTAAAGTAGAAAGAAAGAAAGAAAGAAAGAAAGAAAGAAAGAAAGAAAGAAAGAAAGAAAGAAAGAAAGAAAGAAAGAAAGAAAGAAAGAAAGCAAGCAAGCCAGAAATAAATGAAATTAAAAAATAGAAAAACAAGAGAAAAGGTCAATAAAACTAAGATTTTTTTTTTTTAAAGATAAACCCAATTAACAACTTTTTAGCTAGACTAACCAAGAAAAGTAAAGGCTTAACTAGGCTAACCAGAAAAAAAGAGGGAGGCTTTCTCCCTAAGAATAGGAACAAGAATGTCTACTCTTATCTTTTCTATTCAATGTCAAAATGGAGTTTCTATTCAGGCCTATTAGGCAAGAAAATTAAATACAAAGCATCCTAACTTAAAAAGAAGCAAAATTATCTCTATTCACAGATGATAAGATTATTTATAAAAATTCCTAAGGAATCCACTAAAAAAAAGATCAGATATAATAAGCAACTTGAGCAAGGCTACGGGATATACGATGCAATCAGTATACAAATAATAGTTGTATTTATAAACTAGTAATCAACATCTGACAATGAAATTTTTAAAAATTTCATTAACAATAGCATCAAAAAGAATAAAACACTTAGGAATTAAACTAGGGAGGTATAAGACTTGCACACTGAAAAATACAACACATTGTTGAAAGAAATTAAAGAAGATCTAAATAAATAAAAAGATATCCCATGTTCAAGAATCAGAAAGTTTAATATTATTGATATGGCAACAGTTCCCAAACTGATCTACAGGTCACATGCAATCTTTATCAAATTCCAGTTGCTTTTTTTTTTTTTGAAGAAACAGAAAACCTGGTCCTAAAATTCATATGAAATTAAAATAAAAAGAAAAAAACAAAGAAAAACCCTGAAATCCAAAGCAATCCTGAAGAGGAAAAACAAAGTTGGAAGACTCATACTCCCCCATTTTAAAACTTACTACAAAGCTATCATCATTTAAACAGTATGGTACTGATGTGAGGAGAGACACAGTGATCAACAGAATAGAATTTCAAGTCTAGAATTAAACTCATATATCTATAGTCAACTCGTTTTTGACAAGGGTGCCAACATCATTCAATAAAAGAATAGTCCTGTCAACAAATGGTGCTGAGACAACTAGATAGCAACCCAGAAAAGAATGAATTGACAAAACTGACAGAAGCCTTATTACTAATAGCCAAAAAGTGGAAACAACTCAAATGTCTATCAAGAGATGAATGAACAAAATATAGATATAGTCATACAATGAAATATCATTCAGACTTAAAAAAGGAATCAATACCAATACATGTTACAATATGAATGAATCTTTAAGTGAACAATGCCAAACAAAAAAGACCACATATTATATGATTCTACTCATGTGAAATTTACAGAATAGGCAAATCCATAAGATAGAAGGTAGGTCAGTTGTTTCTACGGGACAAGGAGTAGAGAAATGGGTGGTGACTGCTTAATGGGAACATTAAGTGATGAAAATGTTCTGGAATTAGGTAGTGTGACAGTGACACAATATTGTGGATATACTAAAACCATTGAATTTTACACTTTAAAACTGTTAAAATGGCAGAATTTCTTTTATGTGGATTTTATCTCAAAACAAGCAAGCAAAAAAAAGAATTAGTGAACTAGAAAATAGGTCAGAAGAAAATACTCATAATCGAGGCACAGACAAAAATGATAGAAGACACAGAATTTAGGATGAAAGTACACAGGGGGTTAGAAAATATTTAATTTAGGTCTCGGGAAGAGGGGAGAATGATAATAAAGCAGAAGGAATACTACAAGATATAATATTTCATAATTTTCTAAAACTTATAAAAAAATCATATATGTACAGGTTTAAGAAGGTCAACCAATATCAAGTGGGATAATTTTTTAATCCTATCCAGGTACATCACAGTGAAGCTTTAGACAACCAAAAACATAAAGAGAATACAAATGTTCAAAGGAATAACAGATTGGCAAGGTGACACCCCATCAACAACAACAGAAGAAACAATTAAATAATATAATCTCCCTGAAAGGAAAAAATGCCAACTTAAAATTCTATCCCCAGCAAAAATATACTTTAAAAATAAACACAAGATAAAAATGAGGTCAAACAATAACCAGGAGAGCTCATCAGCAGCAGCCAATTTAAATTTCCTTACAAAACAAATTAGAGTTTTCCATAGCAAAAGAAAAAAGGGTGGAAATCCAAGGACTGAAAAGTCAGTGGGTAGTCTATAGGTAAATCTAAATGAACACCTATTATATTAAATAATAAGTTTCATGCTTTGTGAAGTTTAAAATAAGCATATGTAGATTTTATAAAGCCAAAGGCTAGTAGTCTCTATACAAAGAGCTTCTATAAATCAATAAAAAAAAAAAAAATAGAAAAATAGACAACTGATATCAATGGCAATTCAAAGAAGTGTAAATAGGCTCAGTGCCCATAACTCAGTGTGTTTAGGGCACTGGCCACATGTACCAAGGCTGGTGGGTTCGAACTCAGCCTGGGCCTGCTAAACAATAATAGCAACAACAAAAATAGCCAGGTATTGTGGCAGACACCTATAGTCCCAGCTACTTGGGAGGCAAAGGCAAGAGAATCGTTTAAGCCCAAGAGTTAGAGGTTGCTATGAGCTCTAAAATCAAGGCACTCTATTGAGGGTAACATAGTGAAACTCTGTCTCAAAAAAAAAAAAGAAGTGTAAATAGCATTAAACATACAAAGTATCATCAATCTCATTAATAACCAGCAATATGCAAATTACAATTGGACTTTTTTGTCTATCAAATTGGAAAAAACTCTTAAATAATGTAAGATAATGTCCTTGGGCTAGTGTGAATATGGAAAAACATAAGATCTTAGATCCTAGTGAGAATGTAAGGTGGTAAAACCTTTTCAGAAAACATTCTGATAGAACCTAGCACTTATTTTTAAATTTCAGATTAATGTGAGGTACAAACAACTAGATTACAATGTATTTGTTAGGTAGAACCCCTCTTGTAGTTGTGCCGCACTCCCAGAAGGTATGCCATATACCCTTACATTGTGCCCGTTAAGAGGGAGCACACCAATACCCCTCCCCTCCTCTCTCCTTACTCCCTCCATCTCCCTCCCCCCAAATTGAATTGAGATTCTCTTGTATGGGCATGTATTAGATTGTCTATTAGTATTGAGTACATTGGCTAGCTTTTCCTTTTTTTTTTTTTAATTTCAGGTTAATGTGAGGGTACAACTAGGATTCAATATTTGTATTTGTTAGATAAGAGTTCCTCTTGCAGTAGCGTCCTGCACCCAAGAGGTGTGCCACATACCCTGACATCGTTTCCATTCAGAGGGAGTACACCAAGCCTCTCCTACCTCCTTCATTCCCCTCCCCCCAACTTGAATTATATTTGTTCTCTTATGTGGACATGTATTAGATCATATACTGCCTTCATATTAGAATTGAGAGCATTTATTTTCCATTCTTGCGATACTTTACTAAGGAGAATGGGCTTCAACTTCATCCAGCTGAATAGTATGCCATGGTATTCATATTCCACAGTTTGTGAATTCTCATATCTTAGGGTGGTTTTGATTCGCATTTGCTCTGATGATCAGGGACAACAAGCATTTTTTCATATGTTAGCCATTCATCTGTCTTCCAGAGAAGGTTCTTTTCATGTCTCTTGCCCAGTGAGAGATGGGATTGTTTGCCCACTGTTTGTTGATTAATTTGAGTTCTCTGTAGATTCTAGTTTTCAAACCTTTGTCAGATTCATACCATGTAAATATCTTTTCCCATTCTGAAGTTTGTCTATTGGCTTTAATTGTTGTGTCCTTAGCTGTATAGAAACGTTTGAGCTTAATTAAGTCCCATTTGTTTATTTTTGTTGTTGCAATTGTCACTGAAGACTTCTTTATAAAATCTTTCCCCAGGCTAACACCCTCAGAATTTTTCTTCTAAGACTTTTATTGTTTTATGTCTTAGATTTAAATCTTTCATCCATTTCGAGTCAATTATTGTTAGTGGTAAAAGGTGTGGGTCCAGTTTCAGTCTTTTACATGTGGTTATCCAGCTCTCCCAGCACCAATTATTGAACAAAGATTCTTTCCCCCACTGTATCCTTTGGTTTATCAAAGATCAGATGGCAATAAGAGATTGGTTTCATCTCTTGGTTTTCTATTCTGTTCCGTATGTCTATATCTCTATTTTTATGTCAGTACCATGCTGTTTTGATTTCTGTGGACTTGTAATATAATCTGAAATCTGGTTGAGTGATGCCTCTGGTTTTGTTTTTATTGCTAAGAATTGCCTTGGCTATACAGATTTTTTTCTGGTTGCATACACAATAAAGAACTACTTTTCCAGTTCTTCAAAGTATGGTGTTGGTAATTTAAGGGGGATTGCCTTACATTTATAGATTGCTTTGGGTAGTGTAGACATTTTTTTTTTTTTTTGACATTTTAACAATGTTGATTCTTCCCATCCAAAAGCATGGTATGTACTTCCATTCATTAATGTCTTCTGCTATTCCTTTTCTTAGGTTTTTATAATTCTCTTTGTTCCCTTCACCTCTTTTGTTAGGTATATTCCTAGGTATTTCATTTTCTTTGATGCTACTGTGAAGGGAATTTTGTCCAGAACCTAGCACTTTCAAATGAGCAAACTCTCTACATAATCAATTCTTCTAGGAATATAGCCAACATAAATACACAATGTTCAATGATATTTCCAACAATATTCACTGTAACATTGTTTGTAATTGCAAACAAAGTTGGAGAGAAGATAAATGTCATCAAGAAAAGACAGGTTAAATGAACTATGCATTCATCCATAAAAGGAAATACTATATAGACAGTAAAAAGAATTAGGAGATGTTAATGATACTGTATTGCATTCTTGAAATTTGCTAAGAAAATAGATTTTAAACTTTCTCACCATATATGCAATAAAAAGAACTATGTGAGGTTATAGATTTATTAATTAACTTAGTTGTGGTTTTACAATGTATATATATATATATATATCAAAATATCACATTTTATATACAATTTTATTTGTCAATTATATCTCAATAAAGCTAGAGAAAAAATAAGACGATGTCGGTACTGAAGTGGAAGGATGTCCAGTATATATTAGTAATATTATTTTTTAATTTTTTTTTTTTTTTTTTTTTTTTGCAGTTTTTTGGCCGGGGCTGGATTTGAACCCAACACCTCCAGCATATGGGGCCGGCGCACTACTCCTTTGAGCCACGGCGCCGCCCCAGTAATATTATTTTTAAAATAATAAAGGCAGAATACTACTTTTTGTTATATAGAAAGCAAAAACAAAGTTTATTTATAAGTCCATATGTACAGAATAAGACACAGAATCACACTTATTCAATTGTTAGCAATATTATTTCTAAAAACTTAGGGGACAGTTAGAGATAAGAACCTCATTTTTATTATTTTAACTT
The DNA here is from genome assembly GCA_963573935.1 of Arctocebus calabarensis. Lineage (NCBI taxonomy): Eukaryota > Metazoa > Chordata > Mammalia > Primates > Lorisidae > Arctocebus > Arctocebus calabarensis. Next base: position 7,429 of record CAUYON010061039.1, read on the forward strand.
ACCTAGAGAAAAATCTCATTACTCTTTTACTTGAGGAGAAAAAACGTAATTGCTCTGTGAGGCTCACCCACACTGTATGCACCCAGAAGAAGCATCAACTTCTGCCTGAAGAAGTTAAGGGCAGCATTACTCCTGGGAGCTCCTTTGAAATACCAAGGAAAGAAAAAAGCCAGGGAGAGGACCTACTCTGCAAACCTCCAGCTACTGGGCTAAGGATGGGGCCCACGGTACCAAAAGAAGGAAGATGAACCCACTGTGAATCCAGCTGCCAGAGGCAGTAGAGAGAAAGTCAGAGGGCTTCTGCTAGTCAGAAGGGTCTTCAGATCAAACAAGTGCGGGGAGCTCTGGTTTGGGTAAGGGGAGGCCACTGAAGTTTCTTGAGCAAAGGATAATAGGTGGGATCAAGGGAGGGCAGCAAGAAAGCAAATGATGACAATAGGTAATTCATTCAGGAAACACAAAGGGAAGGGGCTGCATCCTGCCTCAGGCCTGTGCCAGGAGCTGGGGCTGAGCGCTGAAAAAGCCCAAGTCTCTTCCTCGGGGCATCCCCTGATAAGCTAGAGAGACACAGACAGTGAAAGCGAAACCAGGAAGGACAGAACTGAGATGCATCCCAGGTATGCAAACACTCAAAGGTCTCGGTTCCCTGGGGTCTTAGGAGCTCAAAGAAAGCAGCGCTAGCCCGACTGGGGGGGACGAGGCCAGGGACGAGTCCCTCAAGACAACCCCAAGCTGAAGGAGTCCTAGGACCACATAGGAGTGAACCAGGCAGGGGTGGCCTGGCATTTGGTCAGATTGCAGACCAAATGATGAAGGGGACAATGGGCATCGAGGAAGGGAAAGGTGCTCGGGGTGAGCTCCTGCGTGTGACATGACATCCCATTAACACTGGTGAGCAGGAGAGAATGGAGATCAGAACACGCGCCTTACAAAACACACATGATTTCCTGTGAAATCATTCATTCATTCTAATTTATAAAGGGGATAAAAAATTTCTCTCTCTTATTTACATCTTATTTTACCAAGAAGAAAATCTTAAGCAAAGCTGAATAAAAACAGAACTAAAAGCTTTTCAAGAGTCATTCTCAAAGTTTTTTCCATGTTGATACACAACTTCTATCTGCACAGGAATATTCCTTCTATCATAGGAATCTGCAGGGGACATTGCCAGTTTTCTGAGTTTAAATATGTTCAATGTCGGAGGCAGGTACACAAACACTCAAAGGTCTTGGTGGAAGTCTTGGTTCCCTCCACTTGTGAAGCTACACTCTTCAGAAAGCCAAGGTACCTTCACAGCTCAGAAGGGAGATGGCCACGGGGATTGTGGATGTCAGGAAACACCTCCCCGGGGGTCAGCACCCAGAGGCCACTTCACGCCCAGCCTGGATGTGCAGGAGGAGGGTGCTGGGCTGTGAGCCCCCTACAACTAGGCAGATTTTGACCCTTACTGCCCACATAAGCTTTCCTCTCTCCCTGTACCAAATAAATGTGTGCTGTGGGGTTGAGATGGAGTTACATGGAACTGCCCCCTTCACTCCCACTTTCTCTAAACTGGGAGAGACCAAGTCTGCTCACAGGCCAATGAGGGGTTGAGGCTCACTGTGGACACACCACCAATATTAGGTGATGGTGACAATGACACAGACACTAATCACGCCCCCTTTGGGGCCAGTACTTGTTTCAGGGGCTGCATTTTCTTAGTTTTTCACTTTATGCCATGAATAATAACTAGCAGAACTTCCTAACTTCCCAACAACTTAATCCTCTGTCAGGCATATCTCTCCAAGCACCTGGGAATGGCCAGAGGGACTTGTTAACTGACACAATTTTTGTCTAGAATCTCTTCTTGTTAACAGCATCCGACAGATGATCAATAGCCAGCATGTTTAGAAATGCCAGTCTGAATATTCCCTGGAAAGAACAACTGGATTATGAGTGTGACTAATGAATCCTACAGTGGGACATTAACTGCTATATACTGGACTTCCGCACAGGAGACTGGCTGCTGTCCCTCATCATATGAAAATAGTTTTGTGGAGGTTTCTGCAACTGTTCCACCTGTACTATGTATTTTATTTGCCTGCAGAGACCTAATTACAGTGCCTGGATGGCTTCTCCCAGCACCTGCTGCATCTGATATGATGCGGTGGGAGACGTCTGCATGGTGCGGACAGGGAGTATCTGACTCTGCACCCAGACTGCGAACCTCCCGAAAGACTCTGAATCAAAGCTTTGAATTTGAATCCTTATTCTAGGTTTATATGACCAGTTTGGAAATGTTTTTATGACTATACATACTTATTTACTAATCATGGATGCTAGAACAACACTTTCCCTTTATTGTTGCCTGTGTGCCTGGCATCACCCTAGGGGCTGCAGGTAATTTTCTGACTTAATCCTCACAGACCTCCTTGTAACTAGCAAATTGGTCTGGTCTTCATTTTTTAGATAATCAAAGTGAGGTCTGGAGAAGTGACATCATTTGCTTCTGGTGACGTAGCTAATAGGTGCTGGAGCTACAAGTTGCACTTGTCTCACAAGTTCACGGCTTTCATGCTGCTGGACACTGCCACCTCCTTCCTTTTATTCATTCATCGATTCCCAACCAGGCATTAGAGGAGGACCTATGTGGCCAGGTATGGAGAATTCAGAGACACAATTTTATCTGAGCAAACTACAACTGCACAGCTATTGTCACTTCTGGATCAGAGATGAGGAACTTCTAGGTTCTGCTCTGCCCACAAAACAGAGAGATGGCACCAAAGTACTTGAGAGCAAATCAATGTCAACAGGGACCCTGCCCCACCCTTCCCCCTTACCATCTCCGGTTTTGCTTGGATTGGGGGGTTCAGGAGTACTCAGAGGTCGAAGGGGAATAATGATCTCATCAACATTAACCCCTTCTTCTGTGTGCTTCTCGGAAACGTGGGAGAGGAGTTCCGACTGGCTTGGTGAGAAAAGGTTACAACATTTGCACATGAAGATGGGCGTGTTTTCTGTAAGACATAAAAAGGAAAACGTGTTAATTTCATCTCCACATTTCATCTCCATAGTTATTACTTCTACTTGCAAAGAAAACACTGAAGGAGGCCCCTCTGAGCAGGCTCCACCCAATGGTGTCCCTCTGCTGGACACTTCCATGTCAAGCAGCTCACTTCCATCTTCAGGGGATCTAGGTGCCACAAAGTTCTTTCTTCAGTATTTTAAAACCTCTATCCTTCTGGACAGGGTCTAATATGGACTTCTTTGTTACCCAAATTTATTCAACAGCCCAGATACCAATTCAGGTACAGCCAAGAGAAAAACAAATATGCAACTTAGGAAATTAAATCCTACTCCTCAAACGAATGGACTGCACAGGCAGCAATTAAATATTCCTGCCAGATATTCTCAAATTAGGTGCAAGGAAAAAAGTCAACCAAAATCCCGTTTCTAAAGAGCCAAGACACCTTTCAATGAAAGATAGGAATCTATTCCTATTTTTCAGCCACTTAATTCCTACTTAAAGCATTATCCTCCTTCACAGATATTTACTAATAGTTCATTATATCCATCCCATTGTACTACATAAGAAAGCACAATGACATGGAAAACAACACACATTTTTTGAGTCTAAATAATTATAGGTACATACAAAAGATTAAGCTTAGGATCTAGGCCAGGCACAGTGGCTCACACCTGTTAATGACCCAGCTCTTTGGAAGGATAAGGCAGGAAGATCACTTGAAGCTAGGAGTTTAAAACTAGCCTGGGCAACATAAGGACAACTCATCTCTACAAAAACTTTTGTAAAACATTAGCCCAGCATCATGGTTCACACCTGTAGTCCCAGCTACTCAGGAGGCTGAGGTGGTAGGATGCCTAGAGCTCAGGAGTTCAAAGCTACACCGAGCCATGACCACACCACTGTGCTCCAGCCTGCACCACAGAGGTATATCTTGCATTTCTTATATAAAAGAGAAGAGGAATGCATACCTTATTGCCTGCACCTGAATAGACTGCTCCCACAGCCCTCCCTGGGCAGGTTAGAGGACAAAGGGCACACAGCATGTGTGTGCAGGGCTGCCTCCCATGCACCCGGCCACACTGTTCCAGTCTTTTTGGCTTCTCCCCCTCTCCTGGACCTTTCTCACTGGCCTGCAAACATGCTCTTATTTTCCAATCCCAAAACAAAAACCTCTCTTGATCCCCACCCTCCAATTCACCCCGCTTCCAATTTCTCGCCTCTTCTTACGGGGTGGGGGTAGAGGCCCACAAGGCGCCATGGCCACAGGAGTGGGAGTGAGCCCCTCTCTGGACTCACAAAAAGGCTTACACCATGCACAAGCAGGGAAGGTAATGACCTCAGAGAATTCTCTTCCACCAAACAACATATGAAATGGAAATTTAACAAAGCAGAACACTGCTTCATCAATGCAAATCCCTCATGAATACTGCTGGTCGATATTTTCTTTTTCAAGAAATGTTTTATTCCTAAGGAACCCAGAATGCTTCCCAAAAATTCTCAGTAATACTTTTTTCTTTATATGAAGCCATGTCATTTTCAATACACTTCCTGCTGATCCTACAACAATCCAGTGATTTAGGCAGAAAGGGGTTTGTGATCCCCATCCCACAAGTGAGAAAACTGAGGCTAAGACCCTTGCTCCAGGCTGTGTGGTCAGGAGCAGGGCCAGACTCTCTCCTGCATACATCTGATACAGGTCTGTTTGGCTGCAGACCATGAGTTGAGTTACATGTTACAGCTAAAATACGCAGGACTCTACACATGGTCACATCTGAAATGACACTCATTATGAAAAACAGAGAATCCCAGAATCACATATCAATGCCGAACTGTTCAGCATCTGCTGAACAGAGACCACCGGCAGGCTCCCCTGGGCACCAGGGACAGAGAAGAAGCAGGCACGAGGCCACAGAGAAGGCTAGCTTCTCACTGACAGACTTGTGACAGTACAGTCCCATCTTACAGGTTTTACTAATCTGTTTCTCAAATGATTTAAAAGTATTCTCTGTTCCCAGGACACTCCCAGAAAAAGAGGAATTCTGTGACAGTGAACACAGCAGAGCTTCTGGGGACCACCGAGTTATCATGAGGGGTCTCCTAATTCAAAGGCACACCAAGCAGCAACTGAAGATTAAACAGATAAAACTACTTTTGCATCTGCATGTGACAATGTGCTAGAGATCTCTGGAAACAAACTACCCTCCACCCCAGCTGTTCCACAGAGCCTGAAGGCCTAAGCGCCCAGGGTGGCACCTGGCCTCAGCCACGTGCCATGAGTCAGCACAGGTCCGGCTCTCTTCAGCAGAGTGAAGGGAGCCAAGGTTCTCGAAGCAGAGGCAGACACCCGGCGGATCTAGGCTGACTCACCTGTAACTACAAGCTCAGCTGTGTAAGATAGACCATGAGACAAGGCGCAGCGGCAAGGACCCTCACCCAGAAGGGCTGCCACAGGCAGGAGAGGCTTCTCAGCCAAGCGATGGCTGGACCTCAGTGCCACAGGACAGGGACGCTCCAGGACAGGAGGGCAGATGTGGACACAGGAACAAGGTAAATGAGCAGGTGTGCTGACAGCATGGGGACCTGTGCCCATAGGGACAGCTCTGAAGGTCCAGCTCAGTCATCTGAGTGGGAACTGGCAATTCCTGGGAGTGGGAAGCCCACCAGCAGAGCAAAGGCCTGAGGAAGCCGAGTTGGAAAGAGCTGGTCTAGCAGGGAGGCCCAACACATCTGAGCTCCCTCCACTTCCCTGAGTCCTGCCCTGTGGACCCTGCATGGCCCCAGGAGGAATGAAGTTAAATAGCCTGCCCAGGGATGAGAACAGAGAGGAAGGCTGGAGATGGAGGTCTGCAAAGAGCCAGACCCAGACGAGGGCAAATGGGAGGGAGGCAGATGCCTCCTAATGGTAGCAAGAACTGGTCTGGTGGGCAAAAGCTAGTGGTCTGGGCATCAGAGCAAAAGTGGCCACCAGGAACAGGTAGTGCAGGCTTGGGAAGACTAGGGCAGAGAAATGCAGTCAGCTCCCTGGGGGTGCACCAGCCTAAGGCTGGGAAGTGTCAAGAAGCTGAAACCATCCAAAGGATACGGTCCATGCAGGCTGCTATAATAAAGATACCAGCGGGGGCGGGTAAACAGCAGAACTTTATTTCTCATAGTCTGGAGGCCTGGAAGCCTAGAATCAAGGCATTGGCAGGTTGTCTCTGGAGAGGGTCCTTTTTGCTCTATAGGTGGTGCCTTCTCACTGTGCCCTCACACAGCGGAAGGGGCAAGACAGCTCTCTGGGGCCTCAGCCATGAGGGCGCAAATCCCAGTCACAGGAGCTCCACAGCCGTGACCTGATGACCTCCCCAAGGCCCCATCTCCTCACAGCATCTCACCTGGGGACAGACTCCAACACAGGAAGTTAGTGGCAGGGAAATAGACGGCATAAGCCATGGAGCCCATCCTCAGAGACAGACAGGGCCCTCACGGTGACGGGAGAGGGGGTGCTCCTGAAAAGCGTGAACAGAAAGGGGAAGCAAAGCACTAGATCCAGCAACTAGGGAGACATGGGGAACCTCAGAGCATGAGACTTCCACAGGGCGGCCAGAGAGTCACACACAGGGCCTCAGATCAAGGCTGTAATGTTTAGAAAGCAGACACTTTCCACAGGCCTGGAAAAGGTCTGCATTACCCAAAGAAGGGGCCCCACCAGGACTGGGGGCTCACACCTATAATCCCAGCTCTTCGAGAGGCCAGAACATGAGGATTGTCTGAGACCAGGAGTTCAACACCAGCCTGAGCAAAATAGTAAGACCACATCTCAAAAGGAAAAATAAACAGCACAGCAAGAGTGACACAGTTCCGGGGGCCCAGCTCTGAGCCCTCAGCAAAACCACCATCTTACTTAAGACCACAGTCCAGCCTGGCATATGGAAGGCATTTAACAAATGTGTGCGCCAAAACACATAATGAAACAATAAAGACTGGGGACAAAGGGACAGAGGATGGGAGAGAGCCCTGGAGGAGCCGAAGTCCTTGGAAGGTTCTAGAAAATGGCACTTGAATCTCTTTTAAAGGTAGCCAGGTCCTGAACAGGTGGTCCCAGGAAGGGTCTTATACCCCTGAGTACAACAGGCATGGACTCCAGCCCCCACACCACCATCACTATCTCCTTCAACCCCCCCACCTCTCTGCTGTGGGGCCCACAAACGCAGGACTGAGGTTCAGAGAGGCTCACCTCCTGCCAGCCTCCCAGCCGGGGAGAGACAGGCAGAACCCAATTCCCTGACCCAGGCCCAGGGTCTCCGCCATGCTGCACAGCCTGAAGGGGCAGCACTGATGGGAACATAAAACCACACAGCCAACAGGCCACGAAGAAGCCATGCAAGTGGATAGGCTCAGTTTCGCACTAACACTGCAGTCCTATATTTAAAGAAACTCTATTCCTGAAGTCCAGAGCAGACTGCACGGTGCCCCTTCTTCAGCATAATCTCAGGGAGCCTCCCAGGCCTAAACATCCAGTCTGGAGATGTCCGTACGGCAGGGTATAGACAGCAGAATGCCAAAGCACACAGGCCAGGCTGCATCCCCCAAATATCAAGAATGGGTGGTCTGCGAAAATAATAATAAGGGAAGCGCTTTCATTTTTTATGGTGGACTAATATGAAAAAATGTATCTTGTATCCTGAAATAAAATCATAATTATGTTGTCAGCTAATTCTGATGAGATGCTATAATCTGGATGCATTTTTAGGTCCAATTACTGTGTACTTATCTTATCCCAAAAATTCAAAGAGAAAATGACATATTCAGCACAAGAAAAATCACAGAAGTTTAGGGTTTGAGCATTCAACTCCTATGAAATAATTGCTCATTTTAAACCAGCTACTCCATAGTACTAAAAAGAAAAGCCTTAAAATAACCAAGTAAGAAAGTCTTCAGTTCTGACTTCTGCCTTAACAAACATTCCCAGTCAAGAAAAGCCAGGGCCTCTCTGTGACCTCTGACCTCCCTGCTACTGTGGCGACCTTGGGACAAATAAGGGCTTCTGGCGCCACTCCTCTCAGAAGGTGGCCATGAACTAGAATAGAATATGGGTTGGTAGGTCCCAGGAGTGTGACTAGGCCCCTTAGACTTTAGGAGCATTGCTGGGAATTGGCAGGGTGCAGCCATTGAAGGCTGGTGCTTTGGCCAGGGGCAGCAGATATGGTCAGCTGGAAGTGGTCCTTTCTGAGGGACCCCCTCCCCTAGTCTCAATCCTAGAGTAAAAGGGCAATGAGGGTCATTCCAGCCTCCAGCTGGAGTCACAGGCTCCAGGCAGCTCCCAGAACTTGCCAGCACCCAGCACATTTCCCCCTTTCCCCGGATATCACCATTAGTATGTATTACAAAAGTTACATAAAAGCACATTTTTTAAAATGTAACCCATTGAGTAAACCGGGTAGAGGGAAACTAAGACTTCTGTATTACCTTTACAACTTCCTATGAATCTATACTTTTTCAAAATATATTTTTCAAAACACCATGGCAAACAAAAGCACAACATAGATCCAGTCTGGATCCTTTAGAACGGATACTAGATTTGAGATCACGCCCTCTGCTTGGTGGCTTACCCATCATCCCGTTCAGTCCCAACTGCCCAACGAGGCACATTAAGTTCAGAGGGCTGGAGTGAGACGGCTCACAGAGGCTCAGCCAGGACGCAGTTTGGTTGGGGCACCAGTCTCCAAACGAGAGTGGGAGATTCAGGGTCTGAAAGGCTGGCTGTAGCCCCACCTTTGGACCTTCCTCGCTACCTGCACCCATTTCCTGCAGCAAGAACCCCACCAGCCCAGCGCCATCTGCCCTTAGCAATGATGCTGCTAGGAACACAGGAGCCTCAGCAAGTGTTAGATGAACTAGGATTACAAAATGATTAAACACTTATTAATAACTACAAGAAGACAAAACACCACATCACTAGATTATTAAATGATTCTATTTAAAAAGTATTTGAAAATCTCTTATTTCCCCTCCTGGATTAGTATAAATCGTCCTTTGTGCTTTGTAACTATCTTTTACTTGGATTTATTAACTTTAGAGAGAGTTCAACAGCCAAAGCTAAGATCCTATTAAATGATCTACCTTATGAGAGAGGAGTAGGGTGGCAAATTCTTTCAGAGTTATATTTTTGTTTTCTCATTTTTCACTTACCCACAAGTTATTAAACTCATAAGGGCCAGTGGCTTCCAATAGGAGTAGAACTATTTTAACAACACAAAGACGAGCTGCTATCATACCCAATATAATGAATAAGTCTCATTTGTACAGCTTAGAACAATTTAAAATACCTTTTCCTTTATATTTAAGAAAACCGAGGCAAGTTAGGATAAAACATCCCCCTTCCCTTTAGCTTACCTTGCAGAACAGGCTGTGAATAAGCCATATGATCAACACCATTATCATGATCACACTCGCTGAAAATCTGCGCTAACCAAACAATGGGACTGAAAGAAGAAGTCTAGAGGATAAGGGAGCTTAAACTAATTAAATCTTCACCATGAGTGGCAATGGCAGAGCCTCACGCCAGGTGCATTTCATCTCCACAACAATCCTATGAAGTAGGTTTTTTATCATAGTTCTTCAAATCTAAGATAACATCTATTTTGAAAAGCATCAACATTTTGTATTCCTCTAAAAAAAGATAAAAACACTGCCAAATAAACCAAGACATGCTGGTTTCTTATCACACTAATTGTAAGACACCTGATTTTAGAGATCTTAAAGTGTAAGCACTGGAATAGAGGAAATTCAGTGACACGTCCACACCCAGTGGAGGCAGTGCAGGTTCAGCAGAGCCCTGGCACAAGGGTTGGCCTTGAGAGGCTCTCAGGTGTGCTGTGAAAATTTTTAAAGATCATTAATTAATTATTTTTGAAAGAAGTTCAAAGCACAGTAAGTATATTCTTTTTTTTTACTTTTTTTTTTTTTTTGGATCAACATAATTTAAGTGTGCTGGGGGAGTTTAACTATAGGTTCAAGTGTTTCCTGATCAACATAATTTAAGTGTGCTGGGGGAATTTAACTATAGGTTCAAGTGTTTCCTGAGATTAAAAAAGGTTGAAAATGTTCACCATCCTTAATCATCAGAGAAATGAAAATCAAAACTACTTTGAGATATTACCTAACTCCAGTAAGATTAGTCCACATAAGACCTCACTTTTAGTACCACGTTCTCGATAAAGCCTTTTCTCATATTTCAACTTCATATTGATCTTTCCTTAAACTTCTTAAAAATATGTTGCTAGAACCTTCTACTTAACATTTTTATTATATGTTTTCTAGTTATTAACATCTGTACTTTTTAGTCTAGAGCTTTATATGAAATGGCTCTGTAGGCCAACAGTTTCCCAGGTGTATTTTATTCTCCCGATTAGATGAGGAGCATAAGGTGGACACAGTCCATGCTATGTGTTATCTTTTTTATACCACTTCCTCCTGATGGTGTGTGCCCAGGGCTAGGCACATATGGATGTTCAGGGTGTGACTGACTGTTTTACTCCCTCACTACTGCTATTTGTGAAGATTTCTATTTGCAAAAATCAATTTAAGAACCTGCCAGGATCATTTGATCAAATACTCCATGGAGGCAAAAACCATGTTCTGGTTATTGCTACATCTCCAATACTTTCAACGGTTGTTGAATTAATTTGTGGAATGACTCATTTTACTTAAACCTGATCTTATCTGAGTTCATCTCACATGAATTTTATCTGTAGAAATGAAAATCAAGTTTTCTTTTACATTCTTTCTTTGTTGTTTTTTGACACCGGGTCTCACTCCTCCCCAGACTAGAGTACTGTGACATCATCATAGCTCACAGCAATCTCAGACTCCTGGGTTCAAGTGATCCTCCCTCCTCCCCAGTAGCTGGGACCACTAGTGTGCACCACTACTCCTAGCCGATTTCTCCATTTTTGGTAGAGATGAGGTGTTGCTCTTGCTCAGGCTGGTCTTGAGCTGTAGCTCTCAAGTGATTGTCCCACCTCAGCCTCTGGGATTACAGTCATGAGCCACCATGCCTCACCTAAGCAAAGTATTTATTTCTGGCCAGAGAGAAGATTCTGGAGTTTGAGATGAATTGAGGCCTGTTACTTTCTTTCCACTTTCTAATCCTTTTCTGCCTAACTGGTTCTATCTCCAAATGAACACAGCCCAAGTGACCACAGGAAAAGCTCTGATTCTATGTCCTTGTGGGAATAGTATCTTCTTTCCTGAAGAAAATTCCAGTAAGTCTTTTGGGATTTTTAGGTATGTAGTCATTCAGCCTTGCCTTTACCCCTAACAAATTTTAAATCCTTTCATGTCATCCCAGTACCCAGAGCCTAACCTAAAAAATCCCAGCCTATAAAAATTGGATCTTCTAGACAAGGTAAAATTAGATCCTTATTAACAGTATCCTTGTTATGGAGGGAGAAGACTAAAGCAATAAGAACAGAGAAAACCATTATGTAAATATCTTGCCTTTCAACTTTGGGGAAGAGAGAGGAACAGGAACAAACATACTTTAAAACCTTCCACTCTTGAATTTTCTTATTAGACATGCCAGTTTATTACAAGGAAATATGGGAATGTCCCTTTATCAACTACTTAGTCACCACCTTCAGCACATATTTTCCATCCAGTCATAAGAAGCAATTCAAGAGAACTGCTAAGATTTGACATCCTCCTTTTTCTGTTTACTTAGCTCATTTTGCTTTCTAACAAAGAGGAGTTCACTGGGTCAGCTTGCCAAGACTACCTCAGTATGGAGCTGCCTTCAAGTGCATTGTGAGGGGAATGGCAAGAAAGCAGGACAATTGTTTGGGGTTACTTCCTTTGGAAGGAGTTTGGCAGAGGCTCGAGGCATCAAAGATTGTCTTTCATCTATGTAGTTCAAGACCTCCCTCTAGGTTTGGGGCAAAAATGGCAGGGCTGAGACTAGCAGGAGGAAGGAAGAGCAATGGCCCATGTAGGGGAGAGGCCAGGGAAGGACTTAGGCAGGGCATCTTGCAAATGCTCTTGGAATTATGCAGGGAAGGAATGGGTTTTTAGATAGGATGACCAGAGACTGGGAGAATGTATTCTCTTTATCAGTAAGCAATCCCATTCCACCATGTAGGGTTGATTCACAGATGATTACATTCTAGATCAACGAACTAGAGTTTATTGGAATGTTATATTTCTGTCTGTTAATGTGTGTCACTGACCTACTCCATATGAGGATTTAAACCAGTTGATGATAGTGGCAAGGATGAGTAGAGGGCTCAAAACCATGACCCACAGATACTGTTAAAACTCCTCTTTGTCTTCAAATGCATCAAGGCCATTGTGGAGAAGCAGAGTTAGATTTACTCCATAATACCTAAGAAGGCATAACAAGTACCAGTGGGTAGCAGAGGCAGGGAGGCAGAGTTGGGCTCAATAAAAGGAATCACCTAGAATTAAATCTGTTCAAAGATGACCTCACTGACTCAAGGAACACATAGTTCCCCCACTTCTAGAAGTGATTGGGTAAAGAGTAGTGGCCACTCATTAGGGATATTTGGGAGGAAATTCTCTTTAAAAAGTAACAATATAAAAGATTGAAGTCTTCTACTTTGTCTTTCGTTTCTACCATAAGAATTAATAAATGGTGGTGACAAGAGCAGGAATAGACTTTTCTCCTTTCAGGGCCTCAGTTTCTTTCCTTTCACAATGGGAAGACTAGGCTGCGGCCCTTAAGATGGGGTGGGCTCTGGCATTCTGTGCTAATGCTAACAATCCTGACAATTTCCCATTCCAGTTTTGTGCTCGTATTGTTGAAAGCATATCCAGGTAGTGTGTCAGGTTCTTTGAGTGCCTTAATTCACGTCCTTAGGGAGAGGCGAGGGAGAAAGTTCAACCTTGGTTCCCATAACCTCATGTGCCATGTATCAAAACCTTGGAGATTTTTTTGGCTGCTTGCCAATTCTCTTGGCTATTTCAAACCCCAATTTTGTCTGTGTGCACTGGGGCCATCTGTGAAACTCCAGGAGATATAGCTGTCTAGTACAAGGAAGCTAAGGGCTTTCAAGACACAATTGAGAACTGGTTATGTTCTAACAGTGCTAGGGATTTGACTCTGATCATTTGTACATGCTCCTAAATCAGAACTTACAGGAACTCCCTTCCCTAGTCCTGGGATCAAGAGGTAGAAATGGAGGAAAGAGAAAGTGTACTGTCTAATCTTAATATCTCAGCACTGGTGAACAACTAGGGCACACGTATACTTATTAATGTTTTTTTCTTAAGGCTCCCCCCAAATCACCTACAAAATGGAGGAGGGAAAGATACATTCCTCATTTGCTCATTTGTTTTATCAATATCTGAGAGCTGACCATGTGTGAGTCCTTGTGATAAGCCCTGGATCAGGGCTGGTGTAACTAAATAGCACAGACTGGGTGGCTCACGCAACAGAAATGCATTTTCTCACAATTCTAGAAGTCCAAGATCAAGGTGTGAGCAGGTTTCGTTTCTCTGAGGCTTCTCTCTGGGATTTGAAGATGCCACCTTCCTCCTGTGTCCTATTACAATAATGATGAAAATAAGATTTCAGTTGATAGGGAAGTCAGCACGATTTAACTGCCTAATCTTATGTTACTCTCAATCTGTGTAACCAGAAATATGACACAGTAAACGATCTTTTAAGCAGTTTCTGTTTACTTGACTCACTGATGTATGGGCTATTCTCTGGTGTGCATAGACATTTGTGGCCCCACCTGGTGGGTCCATTGTCACCAAGAATCACTTGCGTTTATTCACAAAGATGGAAATGCCAATTTTACTTATTATTGTAATTATATAATTGAATTACATATTATGTACACCAATGAAATATGAGTGCAAAAATGGTGTAAAAATTAGGTTGAGTGTTTTAGAAACACTTGATGATTGTGAGTCAGTAAATGAACTGGTGTCAGTGCGGGTATAGAGTAGGCCTAATCCCAACCCTGCTGCTGCCTCTTTCTAGTTGGCAATTTGGAGTATGTTATTTTATTCCTACAGAACAGCAATATGAAGATTGAAGGCAAGAGCTCAGTCAACTCCACACATAAAAGACTAGAAGGAGTCTATACTCAGATTGCTTCCCAGGGGTTTTTAAATTGTTAGGTTAGCTTAGTCCTTGAACTTATGTCCCTATGAGGGCATCCACAAGGCCTGGTATATTATAGATGTTTAATGAACAATCTACTACCGCCATATCTAATAAGTACCACAAGGCCTGGTGTATTATAGATGTGCAGTAAACGGTCAACTTTTGAAGGACCTTTGTTTATATTTTGATGCATTTCCTTCCAGTATTTTTTCTGCATGCAGTAATATGGGTGTATAAATATACAAAGGGTGCCAAAAAGTATACACATTTTTAAGAAAGGAAAGAATTGTATTAAAATTGTAATACTCCATATATACTGATAATGTTTGTTATCCTGTATATTGCATTTTGTATCTCTTGTAATTGCAGAAATTATACATGACTTGAATATTGAAATTTCAATACAGTTTTTCCTTTCTCAAAGTGTATCTACATTTTTTTGAGCGCTGCGTATGCGCGCGTGCGTGTGTGTGTGTGTAGTATACCTATATATACATGATCGTGCATCAATTAACAATAGGTATCTATTATGAGAAATGCATCACTGGATGATTTGATTGTTGTGTAAACATCACAGAAGGTACTCACACAATCCCAGATGATAGATAGACCCTACTGTGCACGTACACTACATGGAAGTGATTTTTAACTGGCATGCCATGAAAATTTTTAATGGTCATTAATTAAATTATTATTATTATTTTTTGATCTGCATAATTTAAGCATGCCACAGAAGTTTAACGATAGGTTCAAGTGTGCCGTGGGATTAAAAAAGGTTGTAAAACACTTCATAGCTTCCCGCACCTAGGCAACAAACTCGTACAGCATGTTACTGTCCTGAACGCTATTGACAGTGGGAAATATGTTAAGTATTTTTGCACCAAAACATCACTAAATATGAAAAATATGAAAAAGAGACAGTAAAAATACAGCATAAAAGATAAGAAATGGCAACCTGGATAGGGTACTTCCTATGAATGGCGCTCTCAGGACTGAAAGTTGTCCTGGGTGAGCAGGTGACAGAGTGGAGAGATTGTGAGGGCCTAGCTGGGACATCACTGCATGCTGCTGTGTACTTAATGTACAGTATACACTTAGGCTACACTAAATGTATTCAACATTTTTTTTTCTTAAATTATAAATCAACCTTAGCTTGCTGTAACTTTTGAACTTTATATACTTTTTTTGGATTAATATAAAACGTTGACGCTTTTGTAATAATACTTAGCTAAAAACATGCGCACATTGTACAGCTATGCAAAAATATTTTCTTTCTTTGCACCTTTATTTTATAAGCGTTTTTCTATTTTTAAATTTTTTATTTTTAAAATGTTTTTGTTAAAAATGAAGACACATACACACACATCAGCCTAGGCCTACATGGAGTCAGAATCACTGAGACTTCACTAAGTGTTGGGAATTTTTTAGCTCTATTATAATTTTTTCTTTTAGAGACAGAGTCTCCCTTTGTTACCTTCAGTAGAGTGCTGTGGCGTCGCATCTCACAGCAACCTCTAGCTGTTGGGCTTTGATGATTCTCCTGCCTCAGCCTCCTGAGTAGCTGGGACTACAGGCATCTGCCACAACGCCCAGCTAATTTTTGTTGCAGTTTGGCTGGGGCTGGGTTTGAACCCTCCACCCTTGGTATATGGGGCTGGCGCCCTACTCACTGAGCCACAGGCACTGCCCGCTATATTATAATCTATGGGAATGCCATTCTCTATAAGATCCATCATTGACCAAAAGGTTACTATGTGGCACAGGATTGTATATTCCTATACATATATATTAAAATTTTTGGAATACATTATAATATTTTTTTCTTCTTTTTTTTTTTTTCACTTAACCTGAATATACTCTGAATATATTTTTCCCAGAAAGTAGAAATTATTCAGAAATGAGGCTCTCATTTTGGAATTATAGCTGGTACTCTGGGAACTGTGTGCAGCCTACCACCTTTTTCCTTTAACCAAAAAGTTGTAAGACATCTTGGCAGGGGGAAAGGGATGCTGTGCTGGGGAATGGCATCTTCGTGTGCATTGCTACAGAAATTACAGGTTGTAACTGCCACATTATTGGCTAAGACAGCTTACAAAGACCAAGGTGGTTTATTCAGTCCTGAAGGTTTTTAGCAAGCCAAAGATTAGGATATTAAATAATTCTTATTAGATTCTTATTAGGATACTAGATAATTCTTACTTCTTAAAACGACTCTCTTCTGATTCACTTCACTAAGGAGTTTACAGGCAACGGAAACTCAACATGTATAAAACTTTCTTCTCTCCCTATGTTATTAAGATCATTTAAGAACATCACCATTGTCTTAATCACTTAAGTGAGAAACTGTGGGTTTTTCTCAGCT
This sequence comes from Arctocebus calabarensis, assembly GCA_963573935.1. NCBI lineage: Eukaryota > Metazoa > Chordata > Mammalia > Primates > Lorisidae > Arctocebus > Arctocebus calabarensis. The sequence continues at coordinate 23,911 of CAUYON010061039.1, forward strand.
GACCCTGTCTTTCCACATTGTGTTCTCCATTAGCTGTGACCCCTTCCTTGTTCAGACCTTCATTATTCCTCCTGGGGTTAATGCATTGTCCTCCCCATAGGATTCATTATTTTCTCCTTCACCCACTTCTGATACATTGTCTACCTTCTAGTGAGTTTTCCACGTAAAGTTGGCTGAGGAATGGTCAAGGTAGCCAAACACAAAGACAGTGACTTGATCATACTAAGAGCTCAATACATATTGTCTGGTAATAATTTATAGACATTTCTTAACTTTGATCGTGATCTTGGGAATTTATAAGTTTCAATACTCTGATTTTTTAAAAAAAATATATGTACTTTCTCTTATTTCTTTAGAACATGACATGGATGGATGCAATCTATGAATTTACCATTTAAGTTTCAGTTACTGGCCTTTGCTTCTTCCAAAGAGGCCATTCCTACGATAAGGGAACAACCTTTTCTATCATGTTTTCGTTGAAACTGAAGAAATGAACTAAGTACTGACGAAGATGGGTGATGTCACCCTTTCATTAGCCATCCCTGAAATACTACTTCCTCTTGGCCGGGTCCTGAGGACCAGCATGGCAACAGCAATGCAGCTCGGTCTCCCATGGAGGGGCTGGCAGCTCTTCAGAAACTCACTGTCAGTGAATGACTGTCATTGCCAAACCTAGCTACCTACTTCTACAGGAAAAATACTGAATGTAACATAGAGAAACACAAAGGCTATGACTGTGCAGGAAGATTCTCTAAGAGACCTAATATATTAAACCCTTGTCACTATCACACATGGACATTTCACTTCAATTCTACAAGAATGAGCTTTGTATGTCACATTTATGCTAAGCATTGTTCTAGATGCTATTGAGACGTCACTGTGGGGCAAACACAAAGCTTCCTCTGATCTAGTAATGCCCTCAAGAAAATTTGTAATTTAGTGGGAAGATAGATGTATTATAAAGTTGCTGATAACTTGTAAAATAATTCCTAATAGACCAGTGAAGAGTAAGAAAAGAGCCACGGGACTTGAGGAGGATGGACTCTCTTGGGTGAAAGGCATTAACATTTGTTGAGGAGATGTTAGGTATAAATCCAGAAGAAAGGAATCACTATTTTACGGAGATACCCACAGTCATTTCAGCATTTTTCACAATAGCCAAGATATGAAATCAAAATAAGTTTCCACCCATAGATGAATGAATACAGAAAGTGTGGTATGTATACACAGCCTTAAAAAAAGAAGGAAATTCTGCCCTCCAGCACCATGTAAGAACTTGGCTGGGGAAAAGAACTCCTATTTAACAAATGGTGCTGGGAAACCTGGCTGGCGACCTGTAGAAGACTGAAATTGAACCCACACCTGTCACCACTCTCGAAGATAGACTCACACTGGATTAAAGATTTAAACATAAGACATGAAACTATAAAAATTCTAGAAGAAAGTGCGGGGAACACTCTTGAAAGTATTGGCCTGGGTGAATACTTCACGAGGAGGACCCCCAAAGCAATGGAAGCAGTATCAAAAATACACTACTGGGATCTGATGAAACTAAAAAGCTTCTGCACTGCTAAGCACATAGTAAATATCGCTAGCAGACAGCCCTCAGAATGGGAAAAAATATTTGCAAGTTCTGCCTCCGACAAAGGCTTAATAACCAGAATACATAGAGAACTTCAACGTAATTGCAAGAAAAAAACAAGAGATCCCATCTCAGGATGGGCAAAAGAACTGAAAAGAAACCTCTCCAAAGAAGACAAGCGCACGGCCTTCAAAC
>CAUYON010061040.1:0-24875 GCA_963573935.1 Arctocebus calabarensis
TTTCTTAGTAATAAGTTTGAGTTCTCTGTGGATTCTGGTATTGAGGCCAAGCATTTGATGAATGTTTACTATGGGCTCAATAGAATTCACAAGATCAACTAATTTTGTCTCCTCAGCAGCTTTCTAAGGACTATGTTGATTCACATTTTACAGAGGAGAAAACTGTGGCACAGAGAGGTTGAGTAATCTCTGCAAGGTCACACAGCCAGCAAGGGGCAGAGCTAGGAAGCTAGGTCACCTGCTCTCCTCTCAATAGTAGCTCTTAGCTATTCAACCACATATTTAAAGTTATTTTTGATGGAGATTTTAGAGGTTGACTCATCAGCTATGTTACTTTCTCCTGTCTCACCATGGAGTGTTTAGAAAAAGAAACTCTCATATGTAAAAGTGCTTTTGGATTTAACATGCCTGTATGCCTATGTGTGTGTGAGTGAGTGTCTGGGTTTCTGTGGTGCTGGACCGAGATGGTCATCGAGGCAGGCACAAGACGACCACAGAACAGTTCGGAGAGGCCGAGTCCTATCCAGGTTACACTTATTTCCTACTCCCAAGCCCAAGAACTGTGTAATGGAAAGAACATTTCAGAAAGGTGACTATTAAAACCACAGTTTTGCCACTTGCTAACTGGGTACTCTGGAGAAAGCTACCCTTCTGAACTCTAATTTCCTTAGCTCTAAACAGTGATGCTAAATTCTGCATCATATGGTTATTTAACGAGGTGATACAGTGAAATAATAAATGAGAAGTGAGTGTAAAGCGAATGCATCACGTTCAGTGGGCAGAGGTGTCCGAGGGACGCTTGTTACCTTTACCTTTGCAGCTCACGGTGCTCCAGACTCCAGCCAGACTCATGGCTTTTCTTATCCCTGCTGATGCCTTTTCTGTTGCCCAGCTGACCTGGCCAGGCCCTCATTTCCATATTATTAAATTTCCTAATTTCTCCTCTCTTCCCTTCTGTACTGTCTTCATGCAGCTTCTGTGATCCCTTACCTAGAATTATTCTTTCCTTTCTGTGAACTGTTTCACTTCTAATCCTTTATCATTTGTCATTAATGTATAATATGGTTTAATCTTTCCCACTGAGTGGAGTGTTAGGAATAACACGAAGAAGACACAGTGCCTGCCTCTGATAAGGGAACTCACTGTCTGGCCTGAGATAGAGACCCCTAACGGCTGGTGATCCCATTTTGGGATAAGGAACACCCGAGCTTGCTGTGAAACGCAGAATAAGAAGCTGTTAACAGAGCCAGGGGGAGGAAGGAGGGAGGGAGGGGAATCTACAGGACTTGAGAAAGGCGTGGTTGAAGCCTTGAGCCTTCAAGGCCGAAAATCTCCAGGCAAGCGAGTGGGGAAGGATGTGCGGTCAGAGAGTGATTCCGGGCCCTGACAGCCTGTGGTCGGTTAGGGAAGCAGCGTGAGTCCTCTGTGGCCAGACTGCCCACGGGCAGCAGAGAGCAGTGACACTGGAAGGTAGCAGTGTTTTCAGTCCTCAGCAGAATCTGTTGCATGACTACAGATGTGGCTTAAAAGCAAGTTTTGGGGAAAAGAAGAGCTTTTAGTTGTTTCTCCATTATGTCAGTCCGAACCATTATGGAGCCCTAATTGTTCAACAACCTAGTATCATCTGGGATGGAATTAAAAGAAAGACTGTAACTCATTATGTCTTATTATGTTTGTCACTGAATATAATGGTGTCACTGGGGAGAGGTTTTTGACAAAAAGGAGAATCATCAAAGGAGACTGCCAAAATGCAGTGGGGGCCTCACTGTCATGACGTGGGAGATGGGAGTGCGTGAGGGGAGACGGGAATGGTTGCTTCAGATCCTTGAAGGGTGACTTGGGAAAGTGGGCTTTATTCTGTTTTGCTTTGGACAGAAGACCTGAGATAATAAGCAGAAGTTGCAGAGTATCTGGACTATACTTTCCATGGAGGGTGGATTGGTCTCCTGGTCTTGTCCCTGGGTGATAGAATATTTTCCATTCTGATGCCAAGTTCTTAAGAATTCATAACATCCAGAATATAAAACATAGTTTTTGTATTAAATAAATTCTTTTATACTCGAAATACATTGAGATAGATCACCTGTGCCAAAATATGTCAGTTTAATGGATTCGCGTGACAGGTGATACAGAGGAATGAGCCCCTGGAGTCAGGTCCCATCTTCCTGTCCCACCGTGAGCCTCCCTCTGGGTGCTGATAAAGCAGAGATGATCATGTGTAGGGTATGAGGAGGGTCAATTATGATGATGGTTGGAGGTGCTGATAAAGCAGAGATGATCATATGTAGGGTATGAGGAGGATCAATTATGCTGATGGCTAGAGAGTCATAGATACACTTTGTATCATAGAAACTGTGTTGGAAAGTCATCATCTTTTCTGTATCTGTTACACTATGACTTTCCAAAGGCCGTGAGAATCCCGCTGTAGAAATAAAACCTAGTGATACGTCACGCGTTTTCTAAAGTGCAGCCTTGCTTTCGTCATTCTGGTCCATTCCAAATATTTTCTGTGTGAATAATAAATGTCATTTTATCCAGAATGACAAAAGGGTAATGGTAAAAAATCTAAAGTTGTCAACTCACTATTCACCATCTAGAAGCATCTCCAGTCTTCAACACGCAGATGCAATTCTCTGGATTTATGGTTCTTTCATTTCTGTTAATACAGATACAAATAGATAAAATATTTGTCCCTGATAAGAAATAACTGGGATCATTTTAGTTGCTAAAAATTAATTTAAAAGTAACTGTTGGCTTTCTATTTTAGCTTCTTTATTTTGAAGGAGAAAGCTTGTGTGTGTGTGTTCATACACATGTACACTTGAGTTTTTGCATATACAGACATCAGACACAAATTGTTAGTATTTCACATGCTGAAAGACACTTTTTAGTAGTTGTTTCAGCTAAGTAAATGTTGATTTTTCTTTTGTAAGTTCTAAATTGGTGCCTAAGATGTTTAGAAGATGAACTTTTCCTCATGTTTTTAGGTGTTAAAGAGGTATAATATGATTAAGAAAACTGTTTAAAGATTTATTATTGTTGCTATTGTCATTGTGTTGTAATTAACTGTGCTGTAAGACCTCAGCTGTAGACATTGACCTCTTTTTGTTGTTGAGCAAAAGTAAAAACAGAGAGTAACAAATGTACATGTTTCTGAACATGCCCCTAAGTACACATATCTGTTGTAATAGCTACACTTTGCAAGTCCCCACTGCGCCAGGCACTGTTAGGTCCTTCGTGTGGATTATCTCATTTAATACTTACAGCAACCCTTCTGTGATAAGCCTTACTTTTCACATAAGGAAACTGAGGCTTACAGAGGTAAAGAAAGTTTATAAATGATGGAACCTGAATTTTAACCAAGCTGTCTGACTTCACAGCTGAAACTTTTGACACAATGTCTCACTCTGTTGCCCAGGCTAGAGTGCCATGGCCTCAGCCCAGCTCACAGTAACCTAAAAATCCTGGGCTCAACCTCCTGCCTCAGCCTCCTTAGTAGCTGGAACTATAAGTGCCCGCTGTGATACCTTGCTAATTTTTCTATTTTTAGTAGAGATGGGGTCTCACTCTTACTCAGGCCTATCTTGAACTTCTGAACTCAACTGATCCTCCTACCTAGGCCTCTCTGAATGCTAGGATTACAGGTGTGCAAAGGATTACACTGCGCCTAGCCTCACAGCTGGAACTTTTAACAGCCATGTGACACTACCTGGGTGCTTGTGAAACCACGGACTGATAATTGGAAGAGACACCAGTGAATACTTGTAGCCTTTGTGTCAGGGCTGAATCGGTCCTCATACAGATGGCCACTAATTGGATTTCATAAATTTGCAGGGCAGATTATTCCATTGTTGGACAGCTTCTTTCACAAGATGTCTTACTCAACTATTCATTGAAAATATGTCTACCTGTAATTTGCATATGTGGGTTCTAGGTCTGCTTTCGGGACAAACGTTGACTAGATCTCTTCCCTCGCCACGTGGCGGCCTTTCAGATGCTTTTCCTTTGAGTCGTGCCCGTATCTCGCAGTTCTGTGTGGAGTGCACACAGCTCACCATTTCTGTCCTCTCTTCTGAGGGTCTTGTTTATTGGTTGGTTCTGGTAAGATGCAAACCCCAGAATTGAACACAGCAGTGAGGTGGTCGGTATGGCAGAAAACCTTCTGGAATGAGCTTTTACACCAAGGCTAAGGGCTCAGGTCTGCTGTCCACTGTGTGACATTAGGCAGGTGGCAGCACAGCATAGCCTCAGGTCCTCATCTGTCACGGAACATGTCAACACCCTACTGCACAGCGCATCCTGGGGTCACATTGTTGGCGTGTGGGGGGTGCTCTGGGTGCCACAGCCCTGCCCTCGGCCTGTTGCCTCCTCTCCTTGGCCGACTTCCTCATGCTCTCCACCCCAGCTGAGCTTCCTCCTCTGCTTTCCTTTGCATTTTTGCTCAGAAGTCATGGGCTAATTCCGGCCTGTTCTGACCATGGTATTTAAAACTGCCAGCAGTCCCCTCCCTTCATCCCATCTTACTTGCATTTGTGCTCTCAGCTGTGTTTATCACAAGCTGAAGGACAGACATTTTTCTTACTTGCTTTCACTAGAGTGAAAACAAGAGTCAAGTTACTCATCTGTCCTCTTCACTGCTGTGTGCTCCCACTAGGGAGCAGGTGGTTGGCAAATACTTCTTACGTGAAAGAGTGCATTTCCATGAAATCTGTGTTTTTGTTATAGTCTGGCCGTCAGAAAGCACAATGACATGCTTCCCATTTTTTCATCAGAAGAGAAATACAGTTAGCAAATATATGAACTGTTCTTTTAATATTTCAGTTTCATACATTTATTGGTCAGATAATAATCCTTGCATTCTAAGAACGTTTTCTGACAAAATAGTTACCAAGGTGGAAAGATCATAATTCTAAAATTCTGAAATGTTAAAATGAAGAAAAATGTAGTTTATCACTGATTTCATTTTCCAGTGACTTAAATGCATATAAAAAGGTAAAAAAAAAAAAAAACAAAATCATCGTATTTCTTATTTATGAACTCATTTTAGCCCATAACTACTTTGATTTTATATTTCTTACTTGATAGTGGCTCTTAATAGACATAAAACTCTTCTTCCAAGTGGTCATAGCCCACACTAGTTAACTGACTAGCTCAATATGCTGCCATTCCAGCTCCACCCTGTGCCATCTGAAGACTCAGAGAAGCATCTGAGTCTTCTACCACTAGTTACTGTTTCCATGTTAATATGGGTTGCGGGGAGTTGGGGGATGAAAGGGAACAGGATAAGGCAGGCATAAATTCAGATGTGCTCAAGGTCTACAAATAGAAAATTAGGGCCAGAGACCTCTCAGCTTGCCTTGCAGAGTGTAAGAAACATGCTACCTGCCTAGACAAGAGTCATCAGGAAAGCCTCATTGCACCTGCTTAAAAGGAGTTGTGTAGTTACGACGACTTAGTGTCGGGAGTGCCAAATGTCTGCGCCAGTTGCTGTCTTCTGTGGTTTAATGGCATGCACATTAAGCTCGGCAGCTGCCTGTTAATGGAGAAAATCGACAGAAATCAGCAGGACACTGGAGTGTGATAGGTGAGCCTGTTACAGGTGAGACAGGTGGAAGAGGGAAGAATTTCCTCACAGCAGACAAAGTGTCTTGGGAAATAGGAAAATAAATAAAGAGATACACTTTCCTTACCCCGAGAGTTAGCTGTAGACCCAGGGATTATTGACACTTGCTTTTTGTTGCTGAATGTTTGCACAGCCACCCTACTGAAATAACACTGTCAGCAGTTCATTCTGTGTCAAATTGTTCTGCATTAAAATCTGCAAATCATGTTTGATCAGAGTACCTGAAAAGTCCCACAGATGTTTATTTAAACTTATTTGTAATTTGATCTAAAATGTATTTTAATCATAAGGGGGCTTTCAGCTGATTGCTATAAATCTATCATTGCTAAGTACCAAAACATTTTACATATACTTGGCAAGATGACCGAATGAATGAATTGTTCATTTACATTCTCTTTTAAATGGAAGAGATGGGGTATATATGTTTTAGCAGAATTTGTATTTGTGATGGATACATGAAAGTGTTCATGATCTTACAAAATATATTGAAATTAAAGTTATTTTAGCAGGAATATCAGGGATATAAGATCAGTATAAAACTTAATAACAGCAATAATGGTAGATGTTTTTGTTAAGTAAACAATTACCATTGCTAGGGGACTGAACTTTGGGGCACAGACTTGACTATTTTTCTATTTTTTTCTATTTTTTCACACAGAGCTGCATTTGGGATTCAAGCTTACTCATTGGGTATCGAGGAAGATGCTAATCAATGTAATGGTTAAATTAATAAAGATAAGGAGAACACAAAATGAGAGATTATGTGGTTTCCAAGACTCATTTCTTTCTTCCCAATGAACATTAGTGTAAATAGCACAGCTATAATGGCAGGACATGCAGAGGCTTCTCTGAGGCTTTCAGAGGGGAAAGGGCGGAGCTGGAGTCAGCCTGCTGACCCTGGTGCTGAAGTCTGGGACTTAGTCCCTTTGTTTCCCAGTTCAACTGAGAACACTTCTACTTACTCAGACCCTCTTGGGGGTGTTGGTGGAGGAGTAAAGGAGGGGAAGTTGACATCACCCCTGACCCCTATGGAACTTAATCCTGTTAGCAACTCCAAGTAGAGGTTTTTTTTGTTTGTTTGTTTGTTTGTTTGTTTGCAGTTTTTGGCTGGGGCTGGGTTTGAACCTGCCACCTCCGGTATATGGGACCAGAACCCTACTCCTTTGAGCCGCAAGCACTGCCCTCCACGTAGAGGTTTTTCCACGTTCTTGGTGATCTTTGGGAAAGAAATTTCAGAAAATGCCTTGTTGTAAGCCAAAGCAAACAGCTTCTTTTGTTGAAAGTGAAAGTATGCTGTATCAAGAGTAAGAGAGGGACAGAGAACAGGCTGGAAAAGAGCAGCTACCCTGGGATGGTATGGAGAGTATGGTTTTTGGTCTTCTGAAATCTTACTCATTGAGGGGAGGAATAATCAAGACTATGGGGGAGGGGGGAGTAGGCTTTTTACAGACTCTGTCTCCAAAACAAAAAATTGGGTTGTAATTCCTAGAACTGGGTTCCCTCCCATTTTAATACTTTATATGGTTATCTCACAATTGTCATGCTGATTTCAAGGGCAGAGAAATTTTAAAACTACAATGTAAATGATACTGTAATTAACAAAAGTTCACAAAAGAGAACAGAGATAGCTAGTTAGCTTCTGCTTGAGGGTTGTTTACTTTAATACCTGCACCCAATCTTTAAGCCCCTGACTCTGGTTTCAACTTCATTGTTAGACTTCTACTCTAAGTGACAGTAGAGGAAAGATAGAAGTGGAGGGCAGTAGGTTCTGGTGGGGGAGCAAGCACTCTAACAAGAGATAAAGACGGGAAAACCACGGAAGGCTGAAAGGGTTAGGGGTGACTTCCTGAAACAGGCTTGTGCTTTCCGTAAGGAATTGTTCAAGTTCTGGTAAGAATTTTGTAAGTGGAAACCTGATAACCTGCCATGTTTATGTTTAAAGAATTTTGGGATGGTTTAATAAAAGTCGAAAGAGTGTATACTTTTGATATTGTAGTTCACCTGTGAAAACAGATATAGCGCATTGCTTTTCAGGCTTTAGCACGGTCGTGTCCTCCAGTGTGGCATGCACCCCCAGCATGTCTGTGGAACCGAATCGCTCATTGGCTTCACAGGGTGGTCAGTATAATGAATGGCATATGCTCAGTCTTTGTAGGCAAAGATAGAAAGTTAATGGTCCGTAGAGTGGTCAGTTATTTGGGCTTACAGTTAAGTTGTTTACTCCTATGCTAAAAGAGTTCTATGAGAAATATTATGAAGTTTATAATTACCTTTGGATTAAGATAACAATTGATGGATACCAAATTGTTTTAAAATATTCATCCTGACATTTTTGTTACTATCAATTTCCAAAAGTAAATTTATGTTATTTTGCCTCAGCTCTTTGCATGGCTTCAATCTTCACCTGGACAGTTTCTCAATATTTATGTTTTTTGAGCTCCAGTACATTGTTTTCAATTGCTTAGTGTAGCTCTGCCTTGCTGCCACAGTCTCTTCCAAAGCATGCTGCACTGCCTTGGCTGTTCCTTCCAGCCCTGTGTTCCTGCTTTTACTTCCTTAGTTTATGTCACCCCGGTCCAGCGAGTTGTGAAAGCCAGAAGCTAAGGGGTCATTCCTGATGTCTTTCCTTTTCTAGTATAATGTGTCTAGTGGGTCACAAAGTTCTTTTGATTCCACTTCAGATCTGCCTCATCTGTCTTGACACGCACCTGCTGTTGCTGAGTCCACACTTGATCACTTAGACAGAGTGAGTTGTGGCAGTGTTTTCTTGGATGGCCTCTCAATTTTGACCCCTTCACTGCTCCACAACTCCACTTGTTCTCACCTTAGCCTCAGTAATAGTTGTCTTTTACAGGTCCACATGTGAGCCTTGTGCCTGCATGTGCACGCTCTCCTACACTGATATGGGCAAAGCATCTTCAAGAGAATTCCTTCACCCGGCATAGACGTGTTTTATTATGAGAATATTTAGATAAGCGCCTGCAGCTGAATGGCTCATTGTGCCTGAGTGAGGATGGATGTCACTAAAGCAAGCTCACTAAGCAAAGTGCTGTTAGAGCCAGATGGGGATGGTGAAACCATGGCGTGGCTTAGTCTCAGACGAAGTCCTGACAGAGAGGCAGGGCTGAATTATCCAAGAGGAGACTTGCCAGTTTGGAGGCGCGGGGTGGGATGCGTTTCTGAGGTGAGCGGAAGGGATTGGGGGTGCTGTCAGTCTAGATAGGGGTGGATCCGTAGGAGAAAGGAGCTGGCATCTGGAGCACAGCCTGGCAGGCAGCTCAGTTTGGTTGAGAGCTTAGGCTGTAGGGAGTCTGGCTCAGCTCAGATCCCAGCTCTGTTACTGTGCTAGCTAAAGACCGCTTAATGTCTGTAACTTGTACTTCTGAACCATTGAGGGGAATAAAAAGGTCTATTTCATCTTAATGTTCTTAAATGATGAGGTGAGTTATTACAGGTAAGAATGGTGGACGTATAGGAAACACTAAATGTTAGCTGTTATCTGTTCTTGAACTGAGAAGAGTAAACAGCTGCATAATATAGATTTATACAAAGTTGTGCTTTGTGGGATGTGACAGACTTGCCCTTTCTACTCTCAATAGTTTAGACAAATCTATACAGTTCAGATTGTAAGTTGAATTTGGGATTTTTTGTGCAACAGAGAGAGTCATGGATTCAGCCTCAGGGTGGGTGTGTATCGACAAGTAAGGTCCCACGGGAGGCTTGGCGCTGGGACTTCAGAGCGCAATGCGTGACATGCAGGAATAAGCTGTGCTTTGACATCAGACCTGGGCTGTCTGCTGAAGGGTGGATTTTTAAAATATTTCAGAATTTCAGGTTTCCAATCTGTTTATATAGGAAAAAAAAAATGTTAGAAATGGGTATAAGGGAGAAATACTTTACAAGGTTACTGTGAGATATATGATGAAATTACCTGAAATACAAGTATTTCTTATTGTTTTGGGGCTGAAAGTCATGAAAGGTTTGAAATGAGTCATTGCTTAGAGCCAGTGGTTCTCAACCTATGGGTGATGACCCCTTTGTAACCATGAAAATACATTGCGGCATTAGGAAGGTTGAGAACCACTGGCTTAGACAAAGTCATTACCATCTTGTGAAAGTAGTATTTTTCTAGGAATGGAGTAGGACGCTGATGCCAAGCGTAGTTCCCAGACCAGCAGCATCAGTATTACTGGGAACACTTAAGATGCACATTCTCCAACCAGCCTGAAACTTACTGAACCAGAAACTCTGGTGGAGGAACAGGAATCAGTGTTTGATGAACCTTCCTGCTGATTTCAAGGCAGCCCTCTGAGCAGGGGAGGGTGGGAGGAGCCCTGACTCATCACTGCTGTGAGCTTTGTGCTCTCTGCTTCCCTGGGGAACCTGTGGATTGCATTTCTTCCCATTTTCTTCTTGGCCTTTTCTTCGCAGATTTTTGCCCACACTGGGAGCCACATGTGGTCAAAATGAAGAGTGAGCACAGGAATGCTTTCTGTTCCTGTTGTGTGTGTGGGGGGGGGGTTGGGTTAATCTTTCTTTAAAGCATTTGTCTTGTTCACTGTTAGAAGGAAGACTTTGGCACCGTTGGGCTTCCGCTAGTTGGCTTTTATGCAAACGCAGAGTCGCAGTCACAATGTTCAAGGAACAGCCCTGTGTAGACTTCAGAGTTCTTTCTCTGGATAGCTCCCCCGTGTCAGTCTGCTCTGACAAACTCTTGGACCTCTGGCCTCTATGAACTCCCGTCTGTCTTCTGACCTCGCCCTGACATGCAGCCCCTGTTTGGGTTTCACGTCCCTGTATCTGGAAACGGCCTTCAGCTGATGCTGGTGAAGTCTTGCACTGATTTCTGACCACTCTAACTGTAGTTAGTATATAAATATAAAACCATTGTTTTATATTTCTGGTTTTGCTTTCTAGTTGTTTAAGATGGGAGCGTAAATGCGGTCCTTTTAAACTGCATTTCAGTTAGAAACCTCCCACTTCATTGGGTAAAATTTACATACAATATAATGAAATACTAAATGTTAACACTGAGGCTTTAACAAACAGCTGCTTATCAAGGTACAGAACATTACATTATCCAGGAAAATCCTTTCATTCTGCTTTCCAGTAATCTCCTTTACACTTCTCCTAAAGGAGACATTATTCTGATTCTTTTCACTATTGATTAATTTGCCTTCTGTAGAAATTTATTTAAATAGAAACTTAAAGTGTATATATGTATATGTTTAAGTCTTTATTTTTTATTCAGTATAATTTTTGAGATTCATTCACAGTGTTGAAAACATTGGTAGTTTATATATCTTCCAATCACACTTTTGATTTTTTATTTTTCTCTAATTTTATTTAGGCAGGTGTTGTTTACTTTTCAAATATTTAAAGGATTTCTTAGACATTTCTAAATATTTTTCTTGTGATTAGAGAACATATTATTTAAAATTTGTCCCTTGAAATTTATTGAGAATTATTTTGCTCAGTATATAATCTGGAAAGTCCCACATGAACTTGAAAAGAATATGTAAGCATTCTGAATTACAAGGTGCAGCAGGCTATACATGCTAGTTAGATCAAGGAGAGTGTTCAAGTTTTTACATCTAATAAATCATCATCATCATCATTTTTCAAGGTCTGCTTCTTCCAGTCACTGAAAGAGCTATGTTGAAATCTTTAGATAGGATTGTGGGCCTGTTTTTCCCTTAAGTTCTTTTAGTGTTTGCTTCATATGTTTTAAAGTTCTCTTGTTGCTATTATTTGCATAGACATTTAGGATTGTCAGTCTTTTCATTATTTATTTTATCATTTTGAAATGTTTCTTTATGTCTCTTGTTATTTTTTCTTGTTATGAAGTCTTTTTTGTCTGATACTAAGATAACCTTACCAAAGATCTTATGTTACATTCAACCCATTATTTCTTTAAAAGTAGTTAATCACCTTAGTCTATATCATTGAAATTTAGCTAAGATATAAATCAAATAATTTAAGTAGAACATCTGTGTAAAAGTTTTATTTTGAGATAACTTTCCACATTGTATGTATAAATTAATGATTTGATTTTATTTTCTCTATTCCATAATAAGATTTGTAAAGGGTAAAAATCAATTCTTAACAATTTTCTTATAGTAACTAAAAGGGCAGATAGATTTAAGTACAAAAACTGTGATGTGTTAAAGATCTGAATTTCTTTTTAAAGAATGAACTATTTTAAGAAAGTTCTATGATTTTTAAAAAATGACTTTAATTTTTATGCTGTAGTTCAACTGAATCACTGTTGCTAAGGCTAGTTCCTATTGCTTGAGAATACCCTTTATTTGATAAAATACATGATACTATTATCAATTAAAAAAACTCTTCATTACAAGGATAGCACGATAAAAAATATTATAGAAATACTTGATATAACATTAAACCTTTAGTTAAAAACGTTTTGAATGATCCATTTAACATGTTTTTGCAACATAATGTATGTAGCTATAACACAGAGTGAAGAATACATTTTAATTGATTTTTAAAAAATAATAGAGTGTTACTTCAGGTTCTTTTTCCACAAAGGTCTTTGGGTTAGTGAATTTCATATTTTCAAGTGAATCTTTCTAGAATATCTGTTTGTACAGATAGATATGAAACAGATCGTAGCATACAGTAAATCAATATTTCTTGATTAGCTTGTGGATTGTACCACATGAAATTGCTAATGTCACATCAGTTGAAAATTGATTGCAGTTAGTAAAGTTGGTATAAAGTATGTTTCCATTCGTGCTATTCAGAAATGTGATAGAATTATGCTCTTAATTTTCTTTGATACTGAGTTTTTTTTATTATTTATTGTTTTCCAGAGAAGTAAATGCTGTAGTATCATCAAAAGAATTGTGAATACTTTTTTAAAATATGATTTAAAACTGGGACATGTTGTAAACAAGGAAGGTAGAAACATTAGTTTGGGCTTAGATGGCTCTGCTTACAAAAGAACTATTCAGTGATGGTTTGAAAAATGTTGTTCTGGGATCTGAACTTCAAAATGAACCTCAGGGGAGATCAAAATCCATTTTAAACAAAGATAATTAAGAGCCAAATTGAAGGCTAAGTTAAAAATCTCAATTCAAGGCCTTGCAGCAGTCTTAAACAGTTTCTGCTATGACTTGGGAAAATGTAAAAATGGACTTGAGATGCCCTCTTGAGAAGTCATCAAGGATGGAGGTATAATCATTAAAGTTCAAAACAGTGAAAAACTATTTTTGGAGCATATCATAACCTATGGCCAAAAAAAAGGGAATACTGTTTGACAATTGATAGCTATTTATAAAACAATTGGGTGCTGGTGAAATTCCCTAATATTTTGACGCTGTTATCACTGTGACCAAAAACTTCTTAAGACTATATAGTGATCTGTACAAATAAACAATGACAGCAGCAGCAATATTGTTAAGAAATTTAAATTATACGTGGAATTTTCGATTTAAAAACAATATCCTTAATATACATGAATCTGTACTTTTACATGCGAGACTTGACCTCACATCTCACAGACTACTAAAACAGTCAGTTGACGTGGGCTTTGAAGTATTGTCACATCCATTTAACCAATCGTTTTTATTGTTTGGAGCTTTTTCTATGAAACAACATATTCCCCAATTAAGATGCAGTAACTGGAGAATTTGAACAATTTATACAATTTAACAAATGACGAATTTTATAAAAATTAAACATTTACTGTTCCATTGGAGGAAAAACTATTAATGCTCCTGTTGCATATTTTGATTGAATAAATCTTATTTTTTAAAAAAGAAAAATACTTAATACAAATGGCATTACTAAAAAGTAAGATTTCTGACTGGGCTCAATGGCTCATGCTTATAATCTCAGAACACTGGGAGGCCCAGAGGAGAGAATTACTTGAGCTCAGGATTTCAAGACCAGCCTGAGCAAGAATGAGACCCCGTCTCTACTAAAAATAGAAAAATTAGCCAGGCAGTGGCATGAGCACCTGTAGTTCCATCTACGTAGGTGGCTGAGGCAGGAGAATCACTTAAGCCCAAGAGTTTGAGGTTGCTGTGATCTAGGCTGAGGCCACAGCACGCCAGCCTGGGCGCCACAGAGGGAGACATGCTTAAAAAAAAAAAAAAAAAAATTCTGTGCTGCTGCTGTTCTGCCTATATCTTGCATTAGAATTCTTAACTGCTATGAATTAGTTTGAGTTGGTAATCTTGGGTTGGTTAGATCTAAACTTCGAAGGGGGTGGTAAGTTCTGGTGGGTACGTGAGGCATGAAATATGGGAGGTTTGGTATATAGTCCTGCCCCCACAACTAAATTTAAGTCACTTACAGATGGCCTATGCCATGGTGTTCCCTATAATATTATAGTGGAGCTGAAACATTCCTACATCCTAGGGGCATAGTGGCCGTGGGAACGTTACAGCACGATGCACTGTCCCTGTGTTTAGGCTGGGCTGGTGGAAACCCTGCTCTGCTGCCAGACATGGTCAAGTTTAGGATATGCCGTTCAATTCGGTCCAGTGCAAAATGCTTGATAAGGTAACACATGACTGTTACTGGTCTATGTGTACACTATACTATACTTAGTATAATTTTAGAATGCATTCCTCTATTTAATTTTGAAAAAGGCTAACTATAAAACAGCCTGAGGCAAATGCTCGAGGTTTTCCAGAAGAAGGCCTTCTTATGAAAG
Source organism: Arctocebus calabarensis (assembly GCA_963573935.1). Taxonomy (NCBI): domain Eukaryota; kingdom Metazoa; phylum Chordata; class Mammalia; order Primates; family Lorisidae; genus Arctocebus; species Arctocebus calabarensis. The sequence continues at coordinate 14,307 of CAUYON010061040.1, forward strand.
GAGATGAAAGCTCCATGCATGTTGTTGCCTCTGAACACCTTCTAACAGGCATGATGTGGAGGTGGAAGCCAATGATTTTGGTGACTTTGATCCTGTGTGGGCCTAGGCTAAAGAGTGCGTCTGTGTCATAGTTTTTTAATAAAACAGGTCTGGGAAGTAAAAAAGAAAAATATGCAGTATTTTTATTCTTCTTTATCCCTCTGGATTTAGTCTTTTAAGTCTTTTTGAAAGACTTTACATTTTTAAAATGGCAGAAAAGCTCATAGGATAAAGATAAAAGGAAGATAAATTTTTGTCCAGCAGTACAGTGTTTTTTATGTTCTATGCTAAGTGTCATTACTAAAAGTGTCCAAAAGTTTAAAAAAAATTAATAATTTGATAAAGCTAAAAAGGTACACTAAGCTTATTTGTTATTGAAGAAAGAAAAATATTCTAATAAATTTAGTGTAGTCTAGGTGTGCGTTGTTTCTGAAGTAATAGAGACCTTCACATTTCCTCAGTACCAGCTCACCAACGGCATCCTGCAATCCTACGATCCATTCACGGTAAGTGCGCTGTACAGGCATACCGGTTTTTATCTTTTTACTGTAGCTTTTCCTTGTTCAGGTACACAGATCCTTACCATTGCATTACAGCTGCCTACAGTGTTCATTACAGTTCTATCCTGGGCAGGGTATTGCCGAGGAGAGAGTGGCTGTACCCTACAGTCTAGGTATGTAGCCGGCTCTGCCATCTAGATTTGTGTCAGCCCACTCTGTGGTACTCAGACCCGATGAAATTGCCCGAGGATGTCTCCCATCATTAAGGGATATGTGACTGTACTTGCACGTTCGTTTCAGATTTAAGGAATGTTCAGCCCATGTCCTTCAGTTTCTTGCTTTATAATTGTTAATCTGCTGGAGTTTTGACTCCTTTGACCTGTAGAAGTTCCTCTTCCGAGGGGGAAGGTACTTTCTTGTTACAGTGGTGGAGGAGAGCCCAGGATCAGTTTCTGTTCTGAATGTGCTCCCCTGGTGCCCATGGGCATATGCCTTAGCTGTTTTTTGTTGCCCTAGAGCAGTGGTTCCCAACCTTCCTAATGCCTCCTAATGCTGCGACCCTTTAATACAGGTCCTCATGTTGTAGTGACCCCCAACCATAAAATTATTTTCATTGCTACTTCATAACTGTAATTTTGCTACTGTTCTGAATAATGTAAATATCTGATATGCAGGATGTATTTTCATTGTTACAAAGGGGTCGCGACCCACAGGTTGAAAACCACTGCCCTAGTCAGTCTTCTGTGTCTTCCAGTGTGATTTAGCTGCCTAGAGGTTGTAGTGGGACTCAGTGACGTAGGAAGGGTAAGTCGCATGGGTCCTGTGAATTGATGGGTTCTCAGTGGGGAAGAGTGGCTTCTGTGATGTGCAGGCAGGTTGAGTCTCTCACTGTCTGATTTTGGAGGATACACACCTGCAAAGTGAAATGAGAGGGCCAGGCCTGAGTGATGATTTACCCACGTCAAGAGCTATATCGCCTGTGTGTGCTTTTGTCTATAGGAAGTTGAAGGGCTGAATTTAAAGGGGCAAAATGCAAATGACATCACACAGCAGATGATACTAGAATGAAGGTACTCCACTCCTGTGAACAGCCCTTCTCTTAGTTGGCTATTTTAGGCTAGTGAAAGTAGAACTCGAATCTAGTGTTTTTCTTTCTTTTCTTTCTTTCTTTCTTTTTTTTAATGCAAAGCCAATGCACAATAGAACAAGTGTAAAGTTTGCTTATGAAGTGAAGCCCTAGGAGAAGCCATGATACATTGTCAGCTGCCCTATGAAATCTGCAATGTCTCTTTGGTGATACTTAAATGAGAGATTGAGAAATAGGACATTTTATCTGTTAAAAATGAGCCTTAGAGAAACTGTTTCTGGGGATCCTCTGACTTGAGTTCATACCTTCAGTGTACTCAGAATTGAAATCTAAGAAGTCATTACATACTAGAAGTTAGAAAAAAAAAAATGTTTCCTAATGTGTCATTTACAACAATAGAGCAATTTCCCTTTTTCAGGGAACTTTTTGCCTCGTCATTTCCTCACTTACACCCTCTGTTTCTCTTGAAGTTCAGACTCTGGCACAGCTGGTCCCCAGAAGCCACCCAGGAGGACATCCTTCAGTTGTCTCTTCAGGTTGTTCTGTCTTCATCTTATAGTCTTCCTCATTTTATGATGTGTAATTATTGTTTCTACTTCCAGAGTATGTGTAGTCTTAGAAAGAATTCAAATTTGTGTAGTATATGAAATTGAGTATGTAGTTCAACAGACTTTTTAATACACCGGGTGAGCAGTATCTTTATTTTGTGATAAGGATTATGTACATATCAGTGTGAAAAAACAGTGTAACCAGGAAACACTTACAGTTATTCTAAAATACTTTTTAAAATATGTTAACAACAAATGTCTGGTCCATTTTGTTTTACCATTTCCATGGTAGAATCTGCTTGCCGTCTGCACCGTATACATGACGCTCCATTTCTGAATTGCTTTCCATTTTGCTAACTTATAAAATGTTTGTGATCATTTTCCCCATGCGAAATTCTGCCAGAACCCAGAGAAGTTCTTTCCTGTGACAAAACAAAGAAGCAATGAGAAATCCAAAGACAGGGTGTTGGTGTGTGGAGGGAATTAAGAATATAGTATCAAGAGATTGCAGACAATTAAAATCTGTAATTAGTTAACTCTTTTTCAATGAGAGGAAAATGATACATAGTTGGCTTATTTTGATGGGAATGAAACAGAAAGAAAAGAAAAAGCCAGTATCCTTTTTTTCTTTGCAAGCCTCCTGTCATGCAGGGTCTTTGCTGGAAAGGCTTCAAAAGTCTCCCTTAATAATTAAAATAGAAAAATTTGAACTCTTGATTAACTCCTGATTCTTTTATGTAAAATTTCACAGGCTGTTAATCTGCTGAGCATTTTATGGTACAGCATGTGCTGAAATTATAACAGTAATTAGGGAATTTGTCTGCTGGATCTAATCTGGAAATTATATGTTGGACTTTGTCCAAACTTTGCTGAGATTAATTATCTAAAATCTTGTCCTATCTTGCTGGCGTGGCATTGCCCACTCTGCTGCCCCCAGACTGACGTCTGACAAGTGAGTGTTTCACCTACGTGAAGGACTACGTGAGGACTTCGTAGTCTGTGCTTTGCCTTACAGTGTTCACCTCAGTGATTTAAGGAATGTTCAGCTGATGTACTTCATTTTCTTGCTTTACTGACAAGGAAGGACTCAAATGAGATAAAAATCTAGCTTTCTCTCTTCTAGCTTACCCTCTGACATAAAGCTGTATATGAACTACATTTTATCTTCCTTGTATTTTCTTTACTCAAAAATTATTTGGGTAAAAGTTTAAAGGTATAATGTATAAAGGAATAGCTTAGAGGGAGTGGACTCAATGGAAATGGTCGAGGAAGGATGCTCCCTCAAGTGAAGAGAGACAGGTGTGACCTTCAGGTTAGCTGAGTTCCCCTCCTACCCACATTCCCTCCAGTGCCATTCTGCTAGCATGTGTCCGACACAGGCTTACTGAGGAGACCTAGGGCTGAGAGCTGGCCAGGTGGCCCTGTGATTGGATGACCTGCATTGGTAGATGTGTTCATTTGTTTACTGGGTCAGGTACTCAATAGGGCACCTATGTGAGCCAGTCAATGTTCATGGTATTAGGGAGAGTGGTTAGAAGCTTGCTGCCTCCTTATATAAGAAAGTTTTCTGCCACACCTCTAAAACTGTTGTGTCCTTTTTAGTGAAGTAGCACCAGACACATCCATATTAAGGAGTATGCATCATTTGTGGGCCATGAAAATGTCTGAAGTCAGCAAGCTCAGTGGAATGTGGGAAAGCTGTTCAGGAAGCTAGATTAAATAGGATGCAAGAATTTTTATTCTGTTGACTGTGTTTCCTCAACTCTGAAAGCACTTTGATAGTTTAAAATTTCTGTTAAAATCATGTAGAATATGCTGTTCTTTCACTCTTATTCTCCTCTTCCACTCCCAAGCTGTTGTTGAATTGATGGTGTATTTTGTGGTGGAAGATGTCTCAGAATAGAGAAGGTGAGCACTACGGGCTGGGCTTCTCATCACAATCACAAAATGATTGGTGTAGAACTCTGAGACTTCAAAAAAGACCCTTCTTTCTTTTTCATTTTTCAGCTGAAAACCAACTTCTATTTATTTATTTTTCCAACTTTAGTAGGGTATAACAAACAAGTATCATATATTTACAGTATACAGTTGGTGTTTGGAAATATGTATATATTGCGAAATGATTAAATCAAGCTCATTAGTCTATTTCCTCACATACTTTTTCTTGTGAGAACATTTAAGGCCTATTCTCTTTGCAATTTTTAAACATTCAATACATTATTATTAACCGTAGTTACCATGGTTACCAAGATCTTCAGAACATACTCATCCAGTCTACGTTGGAACTTCATACCCTTCAACTAACAGCTCCTCATTCCCTTCCGCCCTCCACCCCAAGCCCGCTGGCAGACATTGTTCTCCCGGTTTCTGCTAGCCAGACGTATGGATTCCACACAAGGTGAGAACATGCCGAGTCTGTGTGTGCCTGGCACATTCCCTTCAGCATAGTGTCTTCCAGGCTCTTCTGTGAGGTCACAAGTCATAGAATTTCCTTTCAAGGCTGACTAATACGCTGTTGTATACACCGCACTTCGTTTATCCATTCATCTGTTGATGGATAGGTTGATTCTCCACAATTTATATGATTGTTTTTGTGACTAATGCTGCAGTAAACACAGGTATGCAGGTGTTTGTTCAATACTGATTACATTTCCTTTGCATTACCCGGAAGTGGGATTGCAGGATCATACAGTAGTTCTGTTTTTAATATTTCGATGGACCTCCAGACTGTCTTCAATGTTGGCTGTACTCATTTGCATTCCTAGCAACAGTGCACAAAAATTCACTTTTCTCTACTTTCTGGCCAATACTGTTACCTTTTGGGGTTTTTTTATAATACTCATGCTAACAGGTGTGAGGCGATATTTCATTGTGGTTTTAATTGGCATTTCCCTGAGGATTAGTGATGTTAAGTATTTTTTTAATATGCCCATTGACTATTTGTATGTTTTTTTTTTTTGAGAAATGTCTTTTCACACCCTTTTCCTCTTTTTAAAATTGAGTTGTTTTCTTGATATTTAGTTTATTTAGTTCCTTACACATTTTGTGTATTAACCCCTTACCAGATGTATAGTTTACAAGTATCTTTTCCTGTTTTGTAGGTTGTTTAGTTACTCTGTTGATGTTGCCTTTGCTGTGCAGAAGCTTTGAGCTTTGATGCTTGCTATTCCACTTGTCTCATTAACTTTTGTGGCTTGGGCTTCAGGGATCACAGCCAAAACGTCTTTGCCAAGATCAATATCATCCAGCTTTCTCCTTATGTTTTCTTATAGTGGTTTTACAGCTTCATGTCTTATGTTTAAGTCTATAATCCATTTGGAGTTGATGTTTGTGTATGGTGTGAGATAAGGGTCCAGTTCCATTTTTCTGCTTGTTTTATGATTTCTACTTTGAAAAAATAAAGAACTAGAATAGGGATTATTTTTGTAGAATTAGTACTAAGCCATTCTTCTGTCTTATATGTTTTATCACATTTATTGTGAAATTGGGCCTGTACAAAAGTATAAACAAGAAAATATTATCATTCAAATTTCCTTAACCTATAATCAATGCTTACTTTTATTTTAGTGAGTCTGTCTTCCTCTCTCCTCCTCTTCCCTTTCCCTCCTTCTCTTTTTCCTTTGTCCCCCTCTTTTTCTCCCTTTTAATCTCCCATTCTCTTAATATATCCATGTCTATCTATAGATATTTTTTCAAATTGCAATCTGACTGCATTTTCTATTTTAGGTTTTATTCTACATTTAATGTGGGAAATTTTTCCCACAATTTAAAATACTTTCAAAAACATTCTATTAATTTATATGATATGTCACAATTTAATCTCTATTATTAGATGTTTAAGCTAATTATAGGGTTTTTTAAAACTGGTAATTATAAATCATTTATGGTCATAAAGTTTTGTATGCAACTCTGATCTTTTCTTAACAAAAAATATTAGAACCTGTATGTATAGGACAAAAGGGAATAAATATTTTGAAGGTGTTTGATACATATTAGGAAAATATTCTCCTCAATGGTTATCCAATTCAGACTCCCACCAATCTTGTATGGAAATGATCTGGATCCGTATTCTTCACAGAAATTTCATCAGTGACCTTGGGGATGAACTAACTTTAGAATTTGACATTTTAACTCAAAACACATTCCACAGAGCAGAATATTGGCTAGTTGTTAGCAAATTAAAGTTCGATAAGGGAAATGTGCAGAGTCATTTCTGCAGGCACTGCCTGAAGAAATGCTAGGGTCTTCTGGAAGGTGACTAGATTTTTCTAGCCCTCGGGGGATTTTGTGTTCTGAAGACTGCTCCCAAATCCAAAGAAAAAGCCCATTTGAACTACTCTGTTCTAACAAGACTTAAATTTTTGTATTTTAAGCTATTAGGAATTCAGAGACACTACATACCTTTTTGGGAAGCATTGAATGATCATTTCAGTTATTTACAATTACTTGTGAGTGTAAATTGAATTTTAAAAGACTTTCTGAAAGTTACTATGATTTTTCCTCAATTAAGCAAAGATTATATTTAGGAAATGGAGAGTTCGCTAACAGCAACAACCAATTTTCCAGCTCTCTGTGTACCAACTAGGTGTTCCACTTCATTTCTGACACTAATCACCTGCAGTTGGCCTCAGACAGGGTCAAGGGCCCTGTTCCACAAGACAAGACTACCCTCAGTTCAAATCCCAGTCACACATTCCTTGCACTCTGTCTGACTTGGCTATGAAGTCAGAGATTCCACAAAATCTCTTTTTTGGTTTTGATAATTTGCTAAAATAACTTGCAGAATTCAGGGAAGCACTCTACTTAATTACCAGTTTACTACAAAGGATACAACTCGGGAACAGCCAGATGACAAAGATGCAGTGTGCCCCTGAGGGGGGAAGTGCACAGAGTTCCACACCCAGCTGGAGGGGCCGCCTGGAGGTCAGCAGGCTCTTCTGGGTTCTCCCGGGTTCTCCGGGTTCTCCGTGTGTTGTCAGCTGAAGAATGACCGGGCACACCAAAGCAAGGCAGGCAGGTGCTGCCTTACTTTGGTTTTTTAATTTCAACATCTAACAATAAGTTCACCTTTGACAGTGAACACACCCCATGCTGTTACAGGAAGGCCTTGGTTGATTATGGTCTGGGGTCCTGTTTTACATTGCGTAGGCTCAGCCTATGGTTCAGACATCACCATGAAGCTACTTTGATTGACAGTGGAAGTTACACGACCTCCATCTTGTCTTACGTGCAGGTCTCCCAGGAGCCTCTCTGTAAGCCCATTGGTGGGGGGAGGTGAACCACTACTGACACAATGATTAGGCTTAAGGTTGTTCCAGTCACTGTCCAGATCCTGCTGTGCCTATGCTGCTTGGCCTCCAGCCAGGGAATCTCCTGCATTCTCCCCCCCCCACCTTTGGTTTTATTATATGGGGGGAAAAATAACACAAAAATATGGAACGCTTCACGAATTTGTGTGCCATCCTTGCACTGGGGCCATGCTCATCTTCTCTGTATCATTCCAATTTTATGTATATCTGCTGCTGAAGTGAGCACAAATCCTCTGCTTTCTTTTCCAGTTGGTGCTAAGTTCTGAGCAGGAGATTGTAGGGTGTTTTTTCCTCCCCCGGCTGTGGCAATAGCTCAGGGCACCCACCTTTGTTCCCAGCAGGGCTGAAGGTCCCTGGCTGTCTACCTAACACCATTCTTCAAAGATTTATGTTCACCAGCCAGAAGCTCTCTGAACCCCATTGTTTAGGGTTTTCTATAATGGTTCCCTTAGGAAAGTATGGTCCTGAAGGTTGAGGGGTGAGACCAGAAATGCTCTGCTTTTGATTATGGTTTGATCTTTCTGGCAACCAAACCCAAACTGAAGTTGTTTAGGGACTGGCGAGGTAACTACATTTGAACAAAAGAATATCTTGCCACTCGGGAAATTCTTTTTTTTTTTTTTTGAGACAGAGCCTCAAGCTGTCACCCTGGATAGAGTGCGGTAGCATCCCAGCTCACAGCAACCTCCAATTCCTGGGCTCAAGCGAGTCTCCTGCCTCTGCCTCCCAAGTAGCTGGGACCACAGGCGCCCACCACAAGGCCTGGCCATTTTTTGGTTGTAGCCATCATTGTTGTTTGGTGGGCCCAGGCTGGATTCAAACCCACCAGCTCAGGTATACGTGGCTGGAGTCTTAGCCCGCTGAGCCACAGGCACTGAGCCAACCACTCGGGAAATTCTAAGGCACTTAGGAGCCAAGGACAAAGGCGCTTTGTATACTTTTAATATGTCACAGAAGCTCATTTTTTCTTCCATGAAATATTAGGAGAAACAGAATTATCTTTATTTTGCAAGCAATAATTTGATATAAAGAAGCAGTTAAAAAATCTGGTTCTATGTGGTGTTATGTTGTGGTTCTATGAGTGTTTTGAGTGTGATTTAGTCCCCCAAAGCCCGTGCTAAACTTCTTTATTAAACCATCATTTCTGTTCTTTTGTGGTGTAATCCTAATTAATGTTCAGACAACTAACCCTGATATAGTTAACAATCTGAAAGAACTTTATATTCTGAACTTTTTCTGATAACTGATATTCAGCATGGTTATAAGGCTATTAACAAATCATATACAATGCCTGAAAAACCAGAACATTTAATTATCAGCTTGTTTAAAACAACTAATTAAGTATCTCTGCAGGCTAGGTGGAGTTTTCTGTGTTTTATTATCTAGAGAACTTTGTCCTTTTGTACTAATAAACCATTTTCTGTTAAGCCTAGATTCTTACCATTTATAACTGGATATGAAATTCTATTCTAACTGAAACATCTTTGAAGAGATTGCAATTTTTTTTATCAGTACCGTTGTATTACATACTGGCAGGCTGGCTTTTCAAGAGTGGATCTCAAAAACCATGTATGTCTGCAGTGCACACAGACCTCTCTGAGAGTAGCGGTGTCAGAGTTCACTGTTCCCATCACTGACTACAGATGGAGTGTTAACTAGCAAGCTAAATTTGTGGAAAAAACTAAAATAAATGAATCTGTAATTCTAATTAGTTTGTCCATATTAACAGTATCTAATCATTTGTGTATCCTATGGCTATGAAAATACAAAGCTGTACATACATTGATTTTAGGAAACTATTATAAAATTTTACAATTATAACTTGATATGTTTTTGCTGCAGATAATTAGAAAAATATGAAGAAATGAAGAGAAGATAAAAATCACCAATAATTCCACAGTTAGAGATATATTCTATTTTTTAATACTTCCCATTTTTCATGTAATTGGGGTCCTACTGTCTATATGATTTTATGTCCTCATAGGTTTTCCTCATTATATCATTAACTATTTCCATGCTCATAAAAAAGGTCTGAAATCTGATTTTTAATGGTTGAGTAATATTCATTTGTATAGTCATACCATGATGTACTTCACAGTCTCCAATACTATGAATAATGCCATGATGGACAGATTTTATTTAGATCAGTGGTCCTCAGCCTTCCTAATGCCACGGCCCTTTAATATAGTTCCTGTGGGTCAGGACACACAGGTTAAGACTCGCTGATGTAGATGTTTGTGTTCATCCTTAATTGTAATAAAATAACATCAAGTACTTGTTAGATTATATATTTTTAGTACTAAATTATAGGATATCAGACACTTATATATTGGTGTGGATGGGAATAAATCTGAGATTTTATATTGTGGTGTAGGAGTTGTGTTTTGAAGGGTGCACAGCCAGCTCAGGCAGGTGCATCACAAGAGGGGCAATTTGTGAGCAGACACCTAAGTGGGAATGAGCCCCGGCCAGGTATACCTGCTGCACTGCTGTGAGCCACCCGCAGGAAGGGGCAGGCTTGAGAAGGTGGAGATGAAGCTTGAGATGTAGGGTGAACAATTTGAAATTGTTAGTACGACATGTATGGCAACCCCAAATCCTAAGTTTTCTAGATCATTTTCTTCTTTTTTTTAATTATGTACACATGCATGTGTTTATTAGGTTTCTACTTTTTGCTTTCACAGAATTAAGGCTTAAAATTTAATAACAATAACAATGTTTAAGATAAGGACTAGAAACAAAAACCTTGTAAAGAACGAATGAAGATAAATACATTCAGAAAAGAAATCAGACAATTGCTGCATCAAAATATTAAGCATTAATAATAATAATAATGCAAAGAGAGTAACATTCAAACTGTCAGATAAGAGTATGTCTATTATAGAATGCTTGACTCTGAGGCTCAGTATCGAGTCATCAGTTAACTACTTCTTATTTTTTTTCCGAAAGTCTCAAAAAAATAGATGCTTATTTTTTAAAACTGAAAGATGTTCAGTAAAGTTTAGGAAGTCTTCATATAGTGTTACAGTGGGTAAGTCAGTTTCCTATGTGAAAACATAAGAGTGAAAAGTTAATGCTTTATTCTT
>CAUYON010061043.1:0-13205 GCA_963573935.1 Arctocebus calabarensis
AGCAACCTCCAACTCCCGGGCTTAGGCAATTCTCTTGCCTCAGCCACCCTGAGTAGCTGGGACTACAAGTGCCCACCACAATGCCCGGCTAGTCAACTGCATTATTTTTTATTTTATTTATTTGTTTATTTATGAGAGAGACCCTCACTGTATCATCCTCAGTAGAGTGCTGTGACGTCAAAGCTCACAGTAACCTCCAACTCCTGGGCTTAGGCGATTCTCTTGACTCAGCCTCCCAAATAGCTGGGACTACAGGCGCCTGCCACAATGCCCTGCTATTTTTTTGTTGCAGTTTGGCAGGGGCTAGATTTGAATCCGCCACCCTTGGTATGTGGGGCCAGAGCTCTTCCCACTGAGCCACAGGCACTGCCCATTAACTGCATTATTTTTTCCACATATAACCCTAAAATCTAGAACAGTGCCTAGCACACAGAAGTGCTCAATAAAGATTTATGAATGTGATAAATGAGTGATTAACACCTGCTCTGGGAAGGTTTCCTTAACCCTCAGACTGGATTAGATATTTCTCCTTTGAACTTCCACTATCCTTTGGGCATGCTGCTTTGTGTGGCACTTGAATTACAGTGTACTTGCTAATTATACTGTTTTAAAATACCTCTTAAGCATCTTCTCATGGTAGTAACCCTTTGATAGGCATGATGGGAAGAGGAAGGAGAAGAGGTAAAACAGTGTTGTTCAACAGAGCAGTGTTGAAAACAATACTGAGCCAGGCGTAGTGTCTCACACCTGTAATCCTAGCACTCTGGGTGGCGCAGGCAGGTGGATCGCCTGAGCTCAGGAGTTTGGGATCAGCCTGAGCCAACCCCCCCACACACATACACCTTGTCTCTAAAAATAGCTACTCGGGAGGCTGAGGCAAGAAAGTCACTTAAGCCCAAGAGTTTTGAGGTTGCTGAGAGCTGTGATGTCACGGCATTCTAAGAAGGGTGACAAACTGAGACTGTCTCATAAAGCCCTCCCAAAACAAAAAAACCAAAACTGGGTTGTCAGTATGGGAATGCTAATTCAGTGAGGATTTCTTTTTTTGCAGTTTTTGGCCAGGGCTGGGTTTGAACCCACCACCTCCAGCATATGGGGAGCCCTACTCCTTTGAGCCACAGGTGCCACCCCTTCAGTGAGGTTTTCAATCCACTTCCTACTAAGAACTTTGCAGGATGGAGAGAGGAGAATATCCCCTGGGGAACCACAGGCCTACTTTGGAGTATCCATGGAGTAGAACAGTGTCATCACGCAGTTAGGTCTCTACGAGGCCTTGAGCCTCCCCTGAGTTGTCAGGAGGACTGTAGAAGTTGCTAGAGTTGGGCAGAGGAAAGAAGAGGGCTGCAATTCTGATTGGCAGGGTTGAGGGGTTTTACTGAAAAAAGAGGCTGAGCAGGGCTCTCACTAAGGCTGACTAGGGCACCAAATGAAAGCTGTTGTGAGCCTTAGGATCAGGATTCCACCTCACAAAGGAGCCAAAGCAGGAACCCGGTAAGCAAAGGGCAGATATAGGAACCCATGTGCAGGGCTGAGCCCTCTCTTCTGATATAACGTCAATCAATGACCCAGATGCCATCTTGCCAAGTAGAGGGCTTGAGAAATAGCCTTATATTTAACTTTGAATTGACTGAATATTTAGGGAAAATTAAGCTGATTTAAACTGGAAGAAGCACACATACCTTTAATTTCTAAATCTAAGGTTTTTTTCCACTCCACTCCCTCCTCCCCATTATCTAGTGAGAAAGAGACTGCAAAGGATATATTCCCCACAAAAAGTAAAGATTGGTGCCTTTTTACTTTTTGCTTTTGAGTTGTAGTATGAAACCCAGCCCCTGGCCATATTTGTGTTTCTCTTGTTTGACTACGCACTCTTTAAGGAGAGAGTCTGTATCTTCCTTATGTATTCCATTTTCCAGCACAAATAACAGCCATGTTTTCTAGTAGCCACATTAAAAACTCAAATAGGTAAAATTAGTTTTATTAATATATTGTATTCAACTCAATATAACCAAAATATCATTAAATGTGTGATCTAAGTTAAAATTATTTATGAGATTTAGAAAATTTTGGGGGGGCTCGGCACCTGTGGCTCAACGGGCTAAGGAGCCAGCCACATACACCTGAGATGGCGGGTTCGAATCCATCCTGGGCCCGCTAAACAACAATGACAGCTGTAACCAAAATATGGCTGGGCGTTGTGGCGGGCACCTATAGTCCCAGCTACTTGGGAGGCGGAGGCAAGAGACTCACTTGAGCCCAGGAATTGGAGGTTGCTGTAAGCTGTGATGCCATAGCACTCTCTTCAGGTTGACAGCTTGAGGCTCTGTCTCAAAAGAAAAGAAAATTTTTCTGTAGTCCCAGCTACTTGGGAGGCTGAGGCAAGAGAATCACCTAAGCCCAAGAGTTAGAGGTTGCTGTGAGCTGTGACTCCATAGCACTCTACCAAGGGCGACAGAGTGAGACTCTGTCTCTACCAAAAAAAAAAAAAAAAGAAAATTTTTTTGGACTAAGTCTTTAAAGTCTGATGTGTACTTTACATCTGTAGTCTATCTCACTGTGGGCTAGCTCCTTTTCAAATGCAAAATAGCCACATGTAGCTAGTACTACCCTTCCTGAACAACAGAGGTCTCATGTAATCCCCACCACAGAGCAGGTAAAAAGTTAATGTTTGTTTAACAGATGAATTTGTAATACTAAATGTTATCATTATAATACCTTCCTACCTTTTATGAAGCTTCTTTTTCCCTTTCAAAGTAGGGCAGTACAACAAATTATACTTTACCTTTGATGTAGAGCATCTACAATGCTTGACCAATAATACTCAGCATTAAATTTTGAAACATTATAATAAAATATATTTTAATATGTCTTAAGATGCACATTCAAGTATGACATTGGCTTCATTGTGCTTGTATCAAATTAAAGCTCAAAAACCACACATCATGGCTTGGAGCCTGTGCCTCAACAGGCTAAGGCGCCAGCCACATACACCTGAGCTGGCAAGTTCGAATCCAGCCCGGGCCCGCCAAACAACAATGACGGCTGCAACCAAAAAATGGCCGGGCGTTGTGGCGGGCGCCTGTAGTCCCAGCTACTTGGGAGGCCGAGGCAAGAGACTTGCTTGAGCCCAGGAATTGGAGGTTGCTGTGAGCTGTGATGCCATGGGACTCTCTCCAGGGTGACAGCTTGAGGCTCTGTCTCAAAAAAAACCCCACAAAAAACAAAAAACCCACACATCATAAATATATGTATACTTTGATCATAGCTAACATTTGTGTTGGCTGGTGTAATCTACTATGCTATTTCATAGGATCCCAGAGTGTGGTTTTTAAAAATTCCCTCGAAATGTTCTAAATCTAATTACTTGCTGATTTTTGTTGTCCATTGTTCCGTTTCCCAAAAATTAATAACCGTGCTCACTTTGCTTAAGAAGATTAATTTGATCAAAAAGACAGTCTTTGCCTTGTGGAAATTTCCAGCTGTATAACATGGCCATCGTCATGACTATTTGGCTAAGCATTTCCTACTGTGTGCTCCTGAGGTTGAAATTATTTGCTGTCTCTTTTTATCTTCTTTCTTGTGTTTGCTGTTACTGCCTTACTCACGTTCTAATATGCCAGGAATTTTAATCCCCTACCCCCAAACCAAATTGCCGTGGATCATAATCAAGCAAGGTCTCTTTCTATTTATTGTCTACTTACTTTGTAGGTATGAAATGACATTGATTCTAGAATAGAGGGAGAGTCATGGGTAATACTAAAAGCACATGTAGTGAGAATAAGATAAAGTCAGTCAGGCTAAGTCAAACGTGACAGAGCTGGTCTGGTTGGTTTAGGTCCTAAGTGACCATTACCTCCTGTCTCTCAGTCTTTTTTTGAGACAGTCTCTCCTAGTCACCCTGGGGTTTAGTGCAATGAAGTCATAGCCCACAGCAAACTCAGACTCTTGGACTCAAGTGATTCTCTTGCCTCAGCTTCCCAAGTAGCTGGGACTATTGTCACCCACCACAGTGGCTACTCACCCGGCTACTTTTGTCTTTTTCTTTTTTATTTGAGACAGGGTCCCACTGTGTCACCCTTGGTAGGAGGCTGTGGCATCACAGCTCACGGCAACCTCAAACTCTTGGGTTTAAGAGATTTTTTTTTTGTAGAGACAGAGTCTCACTTTATCACCCTCGGTAGAGTGCCGTGGTGTCACACAGCTCACAGCAACCTCCAACTCCTGGGTTTAGGCAATTCTCTTGCCTCACCCTCCCGAGTAGCTGGGACTACAGGCGCCCACCACAACACCCAGCTATTTTTTGTTTCAGTTTGACTGGGGCCAGGTTTGAACCTACCACCCTCGGTATATGGGGCTATGGCCCTACCCACTGAGCCACAGGTGCCGCCAGAGATTTTTTTTTTGGAGATAGAGTCTCAAACTTTTGCCCTGGGTAGAGTGCTGTGGCGTCAAAGCTCACAGCAACCTCCAACTCTTGGGTTCATGTAATCCTTTTGCCTCAGTTTTTCTAATTTTAGTAAAGACAGGAGTCTCACTTTTGCTCAAGCTCATCTCGAACTCGTGAACTCAAGAAATCCACCTGCCTCAGCCTCCCAGAGTGCTAAGATTCCAGGTGTGAGCCACTGGGCCAGCCGGCTTAAGAGATTCTCTTGCCTCAGCCTTCCAAGTAGCTGGGACTATAGGCATAAGCCACAATGCCTGACTATTTTTGTTGTTGTTATAGTTGACATTGTTGTTTGGCAGGCTTGGGCTGGGTTCCAGCCCTGTGTATGTGGCCACTCCCATTCATTTTTTTTTTTTTTTTTTTTTTTTTGAGACAGAGCCTCAAGCTGTCACCCTGGGTAGAGTACCACAGCAACCCCCAATTCCTGGGCTCAAGCGAGTCTCCTGCCTCCACCTCCCAAGTAGCTGGGACTACAGGCGCTCACCACAACGCCTGGCCATTTTTTGGTTGCAGCCGTCATTGTTGTTTGGTGGGCCCAGGTGTACGTGGCAGGCCCCTTAGCCCTTTGTGCTACAGGTGCTGAGCGCCACTCTCATTCTTACTGTTTTGTAAATTTAGCTCCCACCTTAAAGATGATTATCTTGAGTAGTTTAAGTGGATTGATTTAGGCAGTTAAGTTTGCTGGAATTTTTTGTTTTTTGTTTTTGAGACAAGAGTCTCGCTATTCGGTAACAGCTCATAGCAACCTCAAACTCTTGGGTTTAAGTGATTCTCTTGCCTCAGCCTCCCAAGTAGCTGGTATTACAAGCGCTGCCACAATGCCTAGCTATTTTTTTTGTTGCAGTTGTCATTGTTGTTTAGCTGACCCTGGGCTGGGTTCTAACCCACCAGCCTGGGTGTACCACTGAGCAGGGGCGCTGCCTAGGCAATTAAGTTTTGAACTGGAATGTTGTAACAGGTCACTGAATTATGCTGATTATTATTTGAAATAAGGTTTAATGTGGTCTTTGCTTTGAACTTTTATGTATAAAACTGTAATTTGGGGGTGACATCTGTGGCTCAAAGGAGTAGGGCGCCAGCCCCATATGCTGGAGGTGGTGGGTTCAAACCCAGCCCCGGCCAAAAACCGCAAAAAATCCCAAACAAAACTGTAATTTTGGAAAGGGAAGAACAGAACAGCCTTAGAGAGGCTACTCGCACTATCTCCAGAATTGCTGGCTTTCTGACAAAGATTGGTGGACATATCCCTATCTCTCCATAGTGGCCGACAGTGACAGGTTGCCGGACCCTCTTCCTTCTGTAATAGTACTATGAAATAACAACCATTATTGTCTAGTTTCCTCCTCTCCCCACAAGTAACGGACTCTACCACTTCACAGTGATTCTATTTCCAACATACGTTGCCACTTTGCTACTGGGAATATCTCTTACTAGTTTAGTATCTATGGTGGATAAATAAATTTCACCGAACAGTAGTTGTATGAAGCACAGAATTATCAATGAGCTTTTATGAACAGGTAATTTTTTTTTTTTTTTTGAGACAGAGCCTCAAACTGTCACCCTGGATAGAGTGCTGTGGCATCACGGCTCACAGCAACCTCCAATTCCTGGGCTTAAGCGAGTCTCTTGCCTCCGCCTCCCAAGTAGCTGGGAATACAGGCGCCCGCCACAACGCCTGGCTATTTTTTGGTTGCAGCCGTCCTTGTTGTTTGGCGGACCCGGGCTGGATTTGAACCTGCCAGCTCAGGTGTACGTGGCTGGCGCCTTAGCCCGCTGAGCCACAGGCGCCGAGCCGTATGAACAGGTAATGTTAATAAATGAAATTGGCAATGAAATTGAGATGAGTAGAGATAGGAGTAACTCTAAACCTTGCTCATGACCCCCCTACCAAAGCTAAGTATTATGGTTTCACTTTGACTAAAAGACCAGGTAGAGGCAGAGTTTATTGCAAAACCGTAACCATCCTCTATTGGATTCCCCCAAATGGAATTTCAGTGATTTGCACCCCAGGTTCTGGGGGGGGGCTAGGCAGTCCTTATCCTATGGATTCACTATGCTGAGAATTATGGGGGCCCCTTCCTTCTCTCCACAACCTTTTATTTGGTATCTACCACATATAAAGCTCAGAAGGTACGGGGTGGGGTGTGAAACACGCCAGAGGGAGTCCCTTTCTCAGAGTGCAGGGATGGCAGAAATCTTTAATTCAGGATCGACATCTCTGCTCGGGCAATGTACTGCACCCTCCTCATTGACACCTAACTCTCCTAAACTATCTTGTTTTAGGTTTAAATATGAATAAGAGTCTCAATAGTAGTGTTTTGTTTTACTTTGGTTTGGTTGGTTGGTTTTTTAACTTAAGGAAGTTTTAAATAGAAGTGACAAACATTGGGTATTTACAAATCGGAATTTAGAATATTTACAAACATAAATTCTGAGTGAAGTATCCTGCTCCAACTTGTAACCCAGGTTAATTTAGCTAAAAAAAAGTTAAGATTAAATCAAATCAAATACAGTATTTCAAAAATCTTGCAGGTGAAGACTAGCTCCGGTTGCTTGGCAACCTGACAGACTCTCAAGATGGGACCAACTCGCCTCCCACACTTGACCATCTCTCCAGTGATGGGATGCGAAGTCCCCATTGGCCCTCATCTCCTCTCACTTAGCTGTAATTGGTCGGAGACTCTCTCACTCCGCTCCCGTTGGCTCTCGCCGTCTCTCGCCGTTCAGTCATTGGCGGGCAGGCTCTCGTGCCACCCTACGTCACTCTCTCACCCCACTTCCTCAGCCCTCCGTTTTTGTCCCCGCCCCTTCCCCCGCCCTTTCAGCCACGAGGGAAAACTCTGGCTAGCCTCCTCCTCTGGTTTCCTTCCGATTGGTAGAAGCCGGACTGGTGGGCGGGCACTGCCAGGTTACTCTACCGGTGGTGATTGGCTGCTGGAGTCACTGTCCCGCCTCCCACCGACTCCCGGCGGTGCCGGAGTTGGGTGGGTTGGCGGCTATAAAGCTGGTGGCAGAGGGGCGGCGCCGCGTACTCTCCTTTTGCGGGTCGCTTCCTTCCCTCTGCCGCCGCTCGGTCACGTTTTGGTGAGTGTCCCACGCGGAGGAGGAGAGCTAGGCTGCTGAGTCGCTGGCGGGCAGGGTGTGGGCTAGCGGGAGGCGGTGTCCTTGACTAGGCCCGAAGGAGCTCCGGCTCCGGGTCAATGAGGAGGCGTGGACCTGGCTCGGGAGGATGGGGCTCCGCCGGCGCGGGGGCTGTGCCGAAACTCCTTTGCCCCGGACTTGGGGCCGACCGTGACGTGTCTAAGAAGGGGCCAAGGACCTGGTGTGAGCGGGCGAATCCGAGGGCAGAAGGAAGAAGGACGTTGGGGGCTAGGTGTTCTAATGACATGGGAGTTGGAGGTGGAGAGAGGTGGCTTTGACCTCCAAGAGAGGATTGGGGGGCGTCTGGAGGGGCAGAGAAGCAAGCTGGGCTGTCAGGGCGTTCCCAGAGCCTTGGGTTAAGGTTGGACTCGGAAGGACGAGCATGATCCTCCTTCGATAGAGACTGTTAGGTTGGCAGGGGGGTGTGTCTTTCTGCCGCCACACATAGAGGATTGATGGAAAGAAGGGCGGTGAGCAGCGCAGGTGCAGTCTCACAACTGTGATTTAGACTTGAGTACTGGGGATTTGTACAGTTTCGGTGTGATTGCTTCAGATCTCACAGATTCCTGCCTCTGTATTTTTTTTTTATGGCCACCTTTTAAAAAATGAGTTTCCTTAGTTGCACCTCTTTCTTGCTAATAGTTTTAGGACCATCCTGAGGTGATACTATGTTGTAATGGGCAGACACCCACAGAGCCATCGCACAATTGGTTGCCTTGACCAGTGGTAGAGAGAGATTATTCTGACCACCCTAGAGGAAGGCTTTGGGGGACAGGTAATGTGAAAGTGTCCTTGCTTGTCATGCTTACTCTTAGAGCAGCACTGGCTCCTTCACTGCTTACCTCTGCTGCAGGCCCTCACTCTCGCTAGATGCTCTTGCCAGTAGGATGATGTGTTTTGGTGGCTGTTAACTAACATTTGCTATATTTAGGGGAAGAATAGTGAAAAACAATGCCAAGATGAACACAAAATTAATACAGATTTCTCCTTCTGAGATGGGTTTTGGATATTGCACAGATGCTATTAAAGGGGAGGCAGATTGAAAGTCTTTAACGTGTCTGTGCCAGTGGTTCTCTTTAGCTTGAGACATCTAAGTACTTTGTGTTCTTTAATCAAAACATTATTTTAAAATTTTGTTATTTTTGTGTGGAGGAGGGCCGGATAGCACATCCTGTGGGAAGAGAGAAAGGTTTTCTTTGTGTCTACCTTTGTAGATATTTCTTTCTTTTTTTTCTTTTTTTTTTGAGACAGAGCCTCAAGCTGTCACCCTGGATAGAGTGCTGTGGCATCATAGCTCACAGCAACCTCCAATTCCTGGGTTCAAGCGAGTCTCTTGCCTCTGCCTCCCAAGGAGCTGGGACTTCAGGCACCCACCACAAGGCCTGGCCATTTTTTGGTTGCAGCCTTCATTGTTGTTTGGCGGGCCCAGGCTGGATTCGAACCCGCCAGCTCAGGTGTACGTGACTGGTGCCTTAGCCCATTAAGCCACAGGTGCCTAGCCTAGATATTTCTTTCTTAACTTTGTTAAGTTTCCTCTTTATTCAATTCTGGTTTAGTTCAGTTCAATTCTAGTGTTGTCAGTAACCCCAGTTCTCAGAAGACATCTCCAATGGGGTGAAGGGGGTATAAAGGATATTTTATGTTTGGAGCTGTAGACCATATAGACCATGACAATTTGGACTTTCCTTTTTTTTTTTTTTGAGATAGGGTCTTTCCCTGTCACCTGGGCTAGAATGCAGTGACATCGTCATAGCTCGCTCCAACCTCAAACTTTTTTTCCTCTCTCTCTTTTTTTTTTTTTTTCTATTTCAACCTCAAACTCCTGGGCTCAAGCAATGCTACCTCTTCCTCTAGATTGGTACTATAAGCAGGCACCACCATGCCTGAGTAATTTTTCTATTTTTTTTTTTTTGTAGAGATGGGGGGTCTCTTGCTCAGGCCAGTCTTGGAGTCCTGGCCTTAAGCAGTCCCTCCACTTCACCTCCCAAAGTGCTGGGATTACAGACATAAGCCACCACGCCCAGCCTGTTTTTCTTCTTTTTTTTTGGCCAGGCTGGGTTTGAACCTGCCACCTCCAGCATATGCCAGCGTCCTACTCCTTGAGCCACAGGCGCTGCCCCTTCTGTCTTTTTTTTTTCTGTTTTTCTTAAATATTCCTCCAGATTGCTTTTGCATCTTGTTTCTTTTAACTGGGATCGATTTTTGAGATTTGTTTTTTTTACTTTGATTTTAAATAGCTTTGGTCAGAAGAAATGCAAAACTTCTGATATTGCTTTGCTGTAACATGGGTTTCTTAGGTCCTCTAGAATGATTTAAAACCTGATTGAATCCTCCATAATCCAGTGGAACTGGATGTGGGGAGATGTGGCTAGCGGAGGTTGATGAGCCATATATATCAGAATCTTTAATCACTTTTGTTGAGAAAGGAATATAGTTTTATAATTGTGTGCTGGGTTACTACAAAATCAAATATCATAGAAGAGTGTGATATTTTTGTTTCTCAAGAAGGTGGTATAACTTTAAAAGGTGAGAAACATGTTGCCTAATCTAATGAAATGGTAGTAGAGCTAAATTTTTGCTTTTTTTTTTTTTTGAGACAGAGTCTCAAGCTGTTACCCTAGGTAGAGTGTCGTGGTGTCACAGCTCACAACAACCTCAAACCCTTGGGCTTAAGCGATTCTCTTGCCTCAACTTCCCAAGTTGCTGGGACTATAGGCATCTGCCACAATGCCCAGTTTTTTTTTTTAAGTTGTGGTTGTCATTGTTGTTTGGCGGGCCCAGGCTAGATTTGAACCCACCAGCTCCAGTGTACATGCCTGGCACCCTAGCCGCTTGAGCTACGGGCGCTGAGCCTAGAGCTAAATCCTTAATATATTCGTTCTAATGCTTGGCATATGTTGGCACTCAGTTGGTGTCTGTCATTTTAGTGTAGCGTTATAGAGGAGAGGCTAATCTTTCAGAGCGCACTGTCTTCATCCTTGCAGGGCTTGTGGTCATATGTGGGTTGCATGTGGGAATGATTGGAAGAGCAACGAATGCTTCTTTTGATTCTCTTTGGGTTCCTTTCATTTTGGGGGTTGAAATCTACCATCTGCTTTGAGTAGTAGCAGGACAGACCCAATTCTCTTAAACTCTTGGTGGTGCTGTATCTCATTTCAAGAGTGACTGCAAAAAGAACTTACTGGTGAGGGCTGTTTCAATTATTTGAATCAAGGAGGTTTGTCCTGTAGTTGTCACAACTCAAAATTCAACTACTCAAAAAAAAATGGCATTGAATTTTCTTTACTCCAAGCTCTCAGGAATTTTAAAAGAATGAAAATACAGCCCCTCTCTCAACAGTAGTTTAGGAATCCAGTGTGAGTAAGAAGACTGCTAGTTTTCCATAGAGAATAGGCTGTGAAGTCTTGGGTGTGAATGACATAACTGTATAGAAGTCTAGGTCCTTGATTAGAGAACCCTTTTTTTTTTTGTAGAGATAGTCTCACTTTAATGCCCTCAGTAGAGAGCTGTGGCATCACAGCTCACAGCAACCTTCAGTTCCTGGGCTTAGGCAATTCTCTTGCCTCAGCCTCCCGAATAGCTGGGACTACAGGCACCCGCCACAATGCCTGGCTACTTTTTTGTTGCAGTTCTGCTGCGGCAGGTTTGAACCCACCACCCTCGGTATATGGGGCCAGTGCCCTACTCACTGAGCCACAGGCTCCGCCCTAGAAAACCCTTTTTTTTTTTGGACACAAGAGTCTCAAGTTGTTGCCCTCAGTAGAGTGCAGTGGCATCACAGCTCACAGCAACCTCAAACTCTTGGGCTTAAGCAAATCTCTTGCCTCAGCCTCCCAAATAGCTGGGACTATAGGTGCCTGCCACAACATCTGGCTATTTTTTGTTGCAGTTGTCACTGTTGTTTAGCTGGCCTAGCCTGGGTTTGAACCTGCCATTCTTGGTGTATGTGGCTGGAGCCGTAACCACTGTTTACAGACACCAAGCCGGAAAACTCATTTTCTGTAGGATTTATTTAGGAACCCTTACTGGAAGAGGTAGCTTAGAATAGTGCTTCAAAGTATGAACAGGATCTCTTGATTGGCAAACTAGTAACTCTAGGGAAGGCAGGGATTCCATGTCTTTTACTTGGGAAACTACATAAGTGTGTGCAGGTCTATTTTTAGCAGTTTGGGCTTGCTTGTTCCAAAGTAGGAAGAGTTGCTTACTCATTCAATTTTTGATTTCTCTCAATTTTTTTTATTTCTCTCCCATAACAATGAGAAAGATCAGAAGGTACCTGCTTATAGTTTATCATGTACCAAAATGTGTACTGAATGAACTTCTCCAATCATTTGTTTGAAAAGGATAAGGTGGAAGCCAGAGGAAGAAGTTATGATCCTGTGTAAACTTCAGAAGAAACCCCCATTGCGTGAACCTCATTGGCCCTAGGCAGTCTGATCATTCTTCAGTTTTTTTCAGTCTTTGCCAAATTCAAAACGTCAATATAATATATTGTGTCTTAGGAGTTTCCAAACATGCTTTGTAGTAACCTGCCTGACTGCTTGTTATTCATTAACTGTTTCCTGGTCCATGTTGCTTCTTTCCATCACTTGCTTTGAAAAGACCTGTTAGAATAAGCGAATGACTGTTTGAGACTTTGGCAGTACTTGTGTAGCCAGGATGGAGAACCCTCCCAACAACTGCATAAGAGAACAGAAAGCTTAATCCCTCTCTGATTGGTTCTTTCCCAAAGTACCATTTACTGCCTCCATTTCCTTTTTTGGTCTCCAAGCCCCTCTCCTCTGAGTTTCTTTCACAAGGGATCATATGAACTCTGATCATGATATCCCTAAGTAGCATAGCCTTCTTCCCTGAATCCTCTTTTCTAGTTCTTCTTTTTTCCTTTATTCTTTCTCTATCTCCCACCTAACCTCCTTTTCCAAGCTAATCAAATAGAAAGAGTCAATAGTGGCAGTTCAGGGGAAATTTCCTTGACACAAATAGCATCAAATGTATATACATATGTGACTTCAACTAGAAATATTAATAAGTTATTTAAGTAGTCTCAACATGAAGAGGGAATAATGTTTTTCCCTACCAGTGAGAACTGGTACCTGTGGTCTGCTTAATTGGCAGAGGACAAGAGCATAATAAAGAACAAAAGATACGTTATTTTTTCAAGGTGTATATATCATGCTCTAATTAAAGAGAGGTTGTTTTGTTTTTTGGGTTTTTTTTTGAGACAAAGTGTCACTTTGTTGCCCTCGGTAGAGTATCATGGCATCATATCTCATAGCAACCTCAAACTCTTGGACTCAAGCGATTCTCTCGCCTCAGCCTCCCAAGTAGCTGGGACTACAGGTGCCTGCCATGAGGCCCGGCTATTTTTTTTTTGTTTTTGCAATTTACCTAGGTCCAGATACGGATCCTCCACCCTCCAGATACGGGGCTGCCGCCCTACATATTTTGTCTTCTCCACAATCTTTCACAATGAGTTGGGGAGTATAGGTATATTAGCTTTATTTTACAGATAAGAAATTTGAGGCCAGAGAATGGTACTGGTGAAACTTATTAAATGTAGATTATCAATGTCTTTATATAGTGATCAAGAAAATGCTATGAAGGCTATCTGTAACAGTAC
>CAUYON010061044.1:0-16787 GCA_963573935.1 Arctocebus calabarensis
GGGTCACGAGAAAACTTCTAAACAAAGATCAAGAATGTTTCCATATAGTAAACGAGAAAATATCATGAATGGTGTGTCAATCAGGTTGATAAAATATCTCAGATTGCATGTGAAGCCCCCACACTGTACCCCATGGTTGAACTAATGTACACAACTATGATTCAATAAAATAAAATAAAATAAAATAAACTGAGAAAAAAAAAAAAAGGAAAGTTGGAAGTCTTGTATTTTCTGATTATCAAAACTTACTACAAAGCCGCAGTAATCAAAACAGTGCTCCTGGCTTAAAGATAGACATATAGACCAAAAGAAGACATTAGAAATCCCCCAAATAAACCCTTATATAGACAATCAAAAGATTCGGGGCAGTGCCTATGGCTCAGTGAGTAGGGCACCGGCCTCATATACCAAGAGTGGCAGGTTTGAACCCAGCCCCAGCCAAACTGCAACAAAATAAAAGCCTGGCACCTATAGTTCCTATAGTTCCAGCTACTTGAGAGGCTGAGGCAAGAAAATTGCCTAAGCCCAAGAGCTAGAGGTTGCTGTGAACTGTGACGCCACAGCACTCTACTGAGAGTGACAAACTGAGAGTCTGTCCCTTAAAAAAAAAAAAAAAGAAGAAGAAGAAGATTCAGACAAGGGTTTCCAGGCCAGTCAATGGGACTAGAACAGTTTTTTTTTAGCAAATGGCAATAGAATGAATTTGGATCCTTAGTTTATACAAATTAAAAAAGTATCCTCAAAAATGGATCAAATAACTAAATGTAAAAGCTAAAACTGTAACAGTCTTAGGCGAAAACATAAAGGAAAAGCTTCATTTTGTTGGATTTAGCAATTAGTTGTTGGATATGACGTCAAACTCACAGACAATAAAGGAAAAAATAGATAAATTGAAATACATCTAAGTTAAAAACTTTTGTACATCAAAGGACAGAAGAGAATAAAAAGGCAACTCACAGAATCAGAGAAAAGGTTTGAAAATTACATAATTGATAAGGAGTTAATATCCATAATACATAAAGAACTCCTATGACTCAACAACAATAAAAATCAAACAACCCAATTAAAAAAGGGAAAAGAAAGTGAACAGACATTTTTCAGAAGAAGATTTAAAAAAAGACCAATAAACACATGAAAAGATGCTCAATATCAGGGATATGTAAATAAAGCCACATCAAGACCCCACTTCACACTACTTTGTGATTGCTGTTACTAAAGTAAAGAACAAGAAGAAAGAAACAAAGCAATAAAACAAAACAAAAATATGACAAGTGTAGGGAAGGCTGGGAAGAATATATGAGATTTGTGCACTGCACTGAAAAAGTGCAGCTGTGATGAAAAACAATCACAGGTCTTCAAAACATTAAAAGTAGAATTACCATAGAATCTAACAATTCTTGAACTGTTATTTATATCCTTCTGTCCACAGCGGCACTATTCACGGGAGCTGAAAGGTGGAAGCAGTGGGAGAGTCTATCAGTGAATGAACGGTGATCCCAAACCTGGGAACAACATACGAGGAATATTATTCAGCCTTTAGAAAAGAGAAAATGTTGACA
This sequence comes from Arctocebus calabarensis, assembly GCA_963573935.1. Classification (NCBI taxonomy): domain Eukaryota; kingdom Metazoa; phylum Chordata; class Mammalia; order Primates; family Lorisidae; genus Arctocebus; species Arctocebus calabarensis. The sequence continues at coordinate 1,560 of CAUYON010061044.1, forward strand.
AACATTCAGCTGTCGAATGAAAGAATAAGAAGAAAAGCCATCGTTTTTCAATATAAGGCATCCTTGGAAAAATCTGTAGTAACAGGAATTTAAGGATTTTACAGATAAAATGATTAATGAAGAGGTTAAGAGATTCGCCCAATACCACTATTAGTTATTAGTTTGTAGCAAGGATTGGACTGGTCTTCAGCAAACTTAAATCTCGAAGCCACTAGACTACAGGGCACATGAATCACAAAAGCTGCCTGGTCTGATGGACATTTTTGTCTCCTACACTTGAAGAGTCTGGCGCAGTTGGCAGGGCCACCCGTCTATCACGTGTTGTAGTCACAGGACCTAAAGTCCATGACCCCTTCAGGGGGCTTATGAAATTTTTTTTTTAACCAGAAGAATACAAACTTTTAAGCTACAGAACAAATGTTAAGTAGATAATGTTGATATATTTGTCTTTATACTAATACATACATAAAACATACTTCTTAACATTTTCTTATGGAGAAATATCAAAAGTAGAAAATGTGTTTCTGAACCCCCCAAAGCATAAGTAGTCCTGAGTTGAAAATTGAAAAATATCTCTTCTTATCTGATCTTGACAGTGGACCCTAGACTACATTTGGCAAATTGCACTAGATGTTTTTGTTTTTCTCCTCACTCAAATAGATTCATTGAAGAGAAACTTCTCTGAAGAAGACAGGCACACGGCCTACAGACAAATGATAAAATGCTCATCATCCTTAATCATCAGAGAAATGCAAATCAAAACCACTTTGAGATATCATCTAACTCCAATAAGATTAGCCCACATCACAAAATCCCAAAACCAGAGATGCTGGTACGGATGTGGAGAAAAGGGAACACTACTACATTGCTAGTGGGAATGCAAACTAATACGGTCCTTTTGGAAAGATATCTGGAGAATACTTAGAAATATAAAAATAGAACTGCCATTCAATCCTATAATTCCTCTATTAGGTATATATCTAGAAGACCAAAAATCACATTATAACAAAGATATCTGTATCAGAATGTTTATTGCAGCCCAATTCATAATTGCTAAGTCATGGAAGAAGCCCAAATGCCCATCAACCCAGAAATGGATTAATAAATTGTGGTACATGTATACCATGGAATACTATGCAACCCTAAAGAAAGATGGAGACTTTACCTCTTTCATGTTTACATGGATGGAGCTGGAAAATATTCTTCTTAGCAAAAGATCCCAAGAACGGAAGAAAAAGTATCCAATGTACTCAACCCTGCTATGAAGCTAATTTATAGCTTTAAGCTATAACCCAATTATAGCACAAGAATATGGGAAAAGAAGAAAGGGAGGGAAGGGGAAAGGAGAGGATGGGCAGAGGGAGAGTAATTGGTGGGTCTGCACTTACCATGCATCTTAGAAGGGTACAGGTGAAACTTACTAAATGTAGAATATAAATGTCTGCACACAATAATGAAGAAAATGCTATGAAAGATATGTCAACTAGTTCAATGAAAATATTGCAAATTGTATATAAAACCAGCACATTGTACCCCATGTTTGCATTTATGTACACAACCATGATTTAATTAAAAAAGAAAAATTATTATTTAATTTTCTAAAGAAAACTACTTTCTTGTTTCTTTATATACAAATGATCCTAATACATAGGATATACAACTCACCTTTTTCACATTTATGAATAAAAATAATAAATTGCATTAGAAGATCAAACCAAAGGAAGTGACAGGTAACTTCACTTATAAGTTGACATGTCAAAATTATAAGTAACATTTTCGCTCCCTTCACAGAGTAATGAAATTAAAATAAAACACATTTCCATTATGACTGAGTAGGATTTAGCACAGCCAAGAGATGCTGCTGTAATATAGGAGAGATTATTAATATAATTCATCACATTAGCAGAAGAGTTAGTAAAAAAAATTATATAATTATTTCAATAGCTGATGAGAAGAAATGCTAAGATTCCAACATGTATTCTTAACTAAAACACCAGAAATTATGTTTGGACCCTAAACTACAAAGGGTACACAGTTAAAACCTGGAGTAATATTGTATTTAATGGAGAAACACTCTGGATATTCTCTTTAAAACAGGAAGAAGATTTGCATGTATTCTCTGCTAACTCCTGTTTAATAACACAGTAGAGCTTACTGGGTCATAGTTATTCAAAAAGGAAAATAATTAAGATAAATATAGGAAAGTGAAAAATATAGAAAAATATTTCTGAAAATAAAATTAATACATGCTTAAACATGAAAATTATCCAAGGTAATAAAATTATAAAATAACTCAAACCTCTATAAACAGCTAAGCATGAAGGTATACATGGAAACTAAATAGCACTTGGAAATGGAAATGCTAGAAGCTGGTAGCTCCACGATTTCTGTAACCATTTCAGAGTTAGGATGCATTTGTGTGAATGTTTTGAACTGAATCATAAAGCAACATACAACTAATGCATAGTCGGCTTCAAATTATTAGCATAAAATTAACCACCTGTACAGACGCCTTGCAGAAGAACAGCAAGATCTGTTCCTTTATTTTACACATTGTTGAAGCTAGAATGTTTGCCCGCCCCCTAGGAAACGCATGTTGCAAACTCTTTGCCAACAGTTTAAGAGATGAGACCTTGGGGAGGTGACTGATCAGGTGATGAGAGTACAATGCTCCTGTGTGGAGCTGATGCTGTTAATAAAGGACAAGTTGGGCCCCACCTTGTGCTTTCTTGCCCTTGTACCTTCTGCTGTGGGCTGAGGCAGCAAGAAATCCCTTGGCAACTGTTAGCTCTTGATCTTGGACTCCCCAGCTCACACACCTGTGAAATAAATACACTTCTGTTTAGTATAAATTACATAATCTTGGGTAATCTGTTAACAGCAGCAAAAATGGTACTAAGACACCCAGACTCATGTAAAACACATGTGTACACATTCACAAGTACACACATGTAAACACATACACGTATACATGCATTAATGCACACTCATGTATATTTCTGCACACCTGTACAAAATACAGACTCACACAAAAACCTATCCTTTTTTGGGAAAACTTCTGGCAAAAGCCCAAAAAGATTAAAATCAAGAGTTCCATGGACAAAAGCTAGAATGTCCTGAAACTAGAATCACGCTCTGGCAGTCTGGCTAGAAAACCTACGTTATTAACACAGTACCCTGGCTGCCATTTCCGTAACTTGAGAGTGAGAATATGCCGTACACAAGTTTATTAAGGATGCTATGTAGTAATAATATACAAAAGTGATTAACACAATGTTTGGAATACATAGTACACACATAATGGATGTTAAAGTTAATGCATGTGACACTTTTAATGAATGTTGTTTTATTAGGAGTTTTTCTCACAGAATGTCATTATCAAAAATTCATGTGACATCTCCACGGTAGTCTATGATCATTACTACTTCTTTAAATCTTAAAGATTTGGAAACCTAACAAAAGAAGAAACTTAGTTCTTAAATTTCAAAACATTAAGGGAGCAAATGTTTTTGTTACATGATACCTTTTATAATACTTAATTCAGAGTTTTTAGTATGCCTCGCACTGCAATGGCAATCGTGTGGCTACTAGGTGAGATTTTACCAAAAGTCTCTTTCCAAAGACTTTTATACCTCTTTGTGGCTCTCTAGGGGCACAAAGAAGACTTCATAATTTTAAAAGATTGAGTGTTTTCCTTCTCCACAAATGTTTTTTCTACTATAATATAATGATGTGTGTCAGGGGAAAAATGTTCAGTTCATAATCCTTCAGGCTGAGAGTGTTACAAAAAGGCAATAACGTTGATGAGTACAAATGTAGAGTAGAAACTTCCAATGGGACAGAGGGAAAGTATTAAATGTGAGGTCATAATAAAAGCAATAGTGTTTATCACATTTGATTTAAGAGGGTGAATGAAGAGGAATTCAAAGATGTTACGGGGCACTACAAGAAATCTATTGTTCCTCAAACAATGAGAAAATTTGATAAATTTATTTGTCCTTGCAGTAAAGATGAAGAGAAGGTAGGCTATTCAAAAGAAATTTTACTTGAAAGAATACGGTAGATTTAATATTGTGTAGAAAGTTCTAGAAACCTTGAATCAGAAAATTTGAGTTTACCATAGAAACTTTCACAAATCATTTAAGCTGAGTATCAGTTTTCTCAACTGTAAATGGAAATAATAATTCTTCCTCATCTAAGAGGGTTATTACAATGACATAATGTAGGTAAAATAGTTTTAATTGTAAAAGTTACTATCGGCCATTAAAAAAGTTGGAGACTTTATTTCATTTGTATTAACCTGGATGGAGGTGGAACATATTCTTTGAAGAATGGAAAAGCAAGAATCCAATGTACTCAATTCTAATATGAAGGCAGTAGATGATCTAATGCAAGGTGGGGCTAGGGTAAAAAGGGAGTGGGGAATGGGGAGGAGGAAAGAGAAGGGGGGTCAAGGTGTATTGCATACCTTTTAGGGGTGGGATACAATTATAAGAAGGACTTGGCTTGGCACCTGTGGCTCAACTGGCTAAGGCACCAGCCACGTACACCTGAGCTGGCAGGTTCGAATCCAGCCTGGGCTCGCCAAACAGCAATGATGGCTGCAACCAAAGAATGGCCGGACCTTGTGTCGGGCGCCTGTAGTCCCAGCTACTTGGGAGGTGGAGGCAGGAGACTTGCTTGAGCTTGAACCCAGGAATTGGAGGTTGCTGTGAGCTGTGATGCCACAGCACTCTATCCAGGGTGACAGCTTGAGCCTATGTCTAAAAAAAAAAAAAAAAAAAGAAAGACTTTACCTAACAAATGCAATCAGTGTAACTTAATTCTTTGTACCCTCAATGAATCACAAACAATAAAAAAAGAAAAGAAAAGAAATAAATTAGCCTTTAGTTATATATTTCCATAATTAGACATTTGCTATCTGTTTCACCTATTGAATGTCGAAAATATATTTATATTTCTTAGCAACTTGCTTAGAACCTAGTAGAAACAATGATTATTTGTCAAATGAACAAATAATTAAAAAAGGAAAATAAATTAAAAAGTGGATGTTAACCCATTTCAACAAAAATTAAAACTTTAGATAAAATAATCAGACATGGAGAAGCATAGATGAATAAATGGGTCATTTTTGTTACATGTATAGTTTTCTAAATCATTGGTATTACATTTTTCTTCTATATGCTCAATCGAATATTTTTGCTTAAGATTCCTGATTATTAGGTTTATTTAATGTGGAATTATTTTTATCTCAAGCACAGTTATATTAAGCTAATAAGAATGCTGTGGGATCTGTTCATTACCTTGGCCTGCTCCTTAGAGACTCGGGTGGGTTTCAGTATGTAATTAGCCATCATAATGGGATGAGGTGGTTTTCTACCTGGGAGTCAGTTGAGATACTAGCAGGATGCAAGTAGGATTATTTCACCTCAGCGGTTCAATTCTACTTGGAGATAATAACATGTATGACATAATAAGATGCTGCTAATTTTTAGTGTATCTTATCGACACTAACTGGCTTACATTTACAATGATGTTTGCTGTAGTTACTAATGTTATTTTGAAAAACTGCTGATAAAGCTAGGGTAGTGAGAAGACTTCCCTGGAATTAGAAACCAGATGAGGACAAGTCAATACTAATTTGAAACTTGTAGATGAACAACTACTGGCCCACATGACACAAAAACACAAATCCATCCAAGAAATGGGGAGGAGTGAGAGGGAGCGGGTTTGTTCAGTAAGCTCCCACATAAAGGGTGCCAAGGAGGGGGATACAGCACACCGCCCAGGCACCGGATGCAACCATACTCTGGCTCCACCTTACAAATGCAATGTAATCTAATTATATGTACCTTTATTAATCAAAAAACCCAAACCAAAAAAAATTACGCATTATGCTGTTTCACTTAAAGGAAACAGAAAGAAAATACAGATAGCTTTAAAATTGCAATAGAGTTCTGTCCTACAACTATGATTACTAATTTTTTAGGAATCCAGTATTCATTTTCTTGGGAAATTCAATAGAAGTACTGTCTAGGAAACTCAAGTTTGTCAAAACACATTCACTTTTTAATGGGCTACAACTCTGCACCCATTTAAAACAAACTCCTGCAATTTAATGGGAAAATAAATTTCCATTTTCAATTTGGTTGTTGGAAATATATGTCATTGAGGAAAAAAAAAATGAGTCCATGTCATGCCCACTTAACTTACATAGAGAGTGTAGAATTAGATCCTTCTCTAGTATCTCAAGTTCCAAGGCAACTCTAGTTGGGAGGGCAAAGATTTTAAATACAGATGTTAAATCTCTATGGCAGAGATTGGCAAACTTTTTATGTAAAAGGCCATATAATCAATATGTCGACTTTGTGGTCCCAGATGCAAAATTGAAGATTATGTAGGTACTTATAAACAAAAGAGAAAGCAAATTTCCACAATTTTTATTGATAATTTCAAAATACAATAATCGAGGTTTTTTTTTTTTTTTGTAATTCAGGTCTACAGATAATATTTTGCTTCATTTTCATTCAAAATTAGTATTCCTAGTTATCAAAATGAATTGCAAATCTCATCTGTTCAACTTGATCGGAAGGAATTTTTACATATTTCATTTTTAAAAATATACTCTTTACACAGATAGCTATTGCCACATTCTGATAGCATTCCATGATTTAGGACCTGAATTAAACATTTTTCACTTGAAAGACATTTAGAGAATTAGATTATTATCTTGATATTTGCCATTTATCATGTCATTATATTGTAAAATAACCATTGCTAATTTAAGTTAGGTGGAAACACCTCCATTGCACAGTTAAATAGATTTTTAAAATACAAAAAGTTCTTTTGCACTTGGACTGAAGTTTTCAAAACACTGCTGGTAACATAGTTTGAACGGACAAAATACAATCACTACTTCTTTGGTGAGAACGGGTATCTCACATCTTAGTTGTAACTTTTGACATTTCAGGAGGTGTATAGAGCAGCTATGTGTTCCTTGTAATTTCAGGTAGAATTCATTGATAAAGAATTCATTGAGCTGTGCCAGCTCTGCTGCAACAGCTAATTTGCAAAGCCATTCCATTTTTAATAATATTGGTCTTCACCAATATTATCGAGGGTGATTCTTACGCAGACACATTTCAAACTTGTCCTGAGGTTACCGAAGGGAAAAAAAAATAACTTCAATAAAACGTTGCCACTGTCAAGACACCGAATTGTTATAAACACTCACATATGAGATTTGTGTGGACATTATTTTTCAAAAACAATTGGATATCGCTTCTTGGCCTTTTGGCTAAGATCAAGTGTCAAAAACAATTGGATAAATACCTTGGATTTCAATTGATAGGCTTTCCAGGCTATTTAATTTAAAAGAAATTGCCAAACTTCCTCCTGAAGTGGCTACACTAGTTGCTGTTCTTGCATAAATAGATGAAATTTCCTGCTATCCTACAGCCTACTTGGCAGTTGTCATTGATGACTTGGGGGATTTTAGGTTTTCTTGTAGGTGTATAGAAGTAGCTCATTGCTCTTTTGATTTTCATTTCTTTGAAAACATAATGTTGATTCTCTTTCTTTTGAAAACATAATGTTGATTCTCTTTCATCATCCATACTTTTTCATTGAGGTATCAGCTCAGATATTTTGCCATTTTAAATTAGTCTTTATTGTTGAGTTTTAAAATGTTCTTATGTGTTCTGAGCACAAGTCATCGATCAGATGTATCATTTTCAAATATTTTCTCTCAGTCTATGATTTGTCTTTTCATTCTCTCAATAGTCTTTACAGAGAGAAAGTTTTAAGTTGATAAAGTCAGAGTTTAGTTTTCTAAATTTATTTATTCCCTTTCATGAATTGTGCTTTTGGTATTGTATCTAAAAAAACCATCACCAAACATAGGGCCATGAAGATATTTTCCTGCATTTCCTTCTAGATATCTCAGATTTGCATTTTGATTGGAGCCAATGTTCTATTTTTAGTTAACTTTGGTTTAAGGGATTATATTGGCTCATTTATTTCCTTACTCACATCCCATTTCTCTGGCAACATTTATTGAACAACAATTCTTTCTACATTGAATGAACTTTCTCCCTTTGCCCACACCAATTCATTATGTTTATGAGGACTGTATTCTGTTCCACTGATACATCCATGTTTTTATTAATACCACACTGCTTTCATTATTGTAGCTTTATAATAAGTCTGAAAATCAGATAATGTGAACATTGTAATTTTTTTCAGAATAGTCTTGGCTATTTTTGTTCTTTGTCTTTCTGAATGAATTTTAGTTTCAACTTATTGATGGCAACAAAAAAGCTTGCTAGGATTTTGACTAGAATGGCATTGAATCTATACACTATAGTGGGAAGAATTGATATTTCAACAATATTTAACCTCCCAATTTATGAATATTTCCTATTTCTCAACTTATTTAGATAATCTCTGGTTTATTTCATCTGTGTTCTGTAGTTTTCTAAATAGTAGATTTGTACTTAAGTACTTCCTTTTTGTTGGTACTGCCATAAATGATCAATGACTTAAATTTCAGATTCTTATTGTTCGTTGCTAGCACATAAAAGCAAAATTGACCTTTAATGTTGATCTTTATCCCATGACCTTGTAAAATTCATATATTAGTTCTGAGAGATTTTTGTAGCTTCCATGAGATTTTCTATGTACCCAAATAAATCATATCATCTGAACATAAAGATCAACTTACTGATCTTTCTTTCCAAGCTGTATGGCTTTTATTTCTTTCATCTTATTCTTGCTAGGATTTTTAGCACAATGCTAATTTGTACAATGTTAACTTTAGTACAATGATAACTTGTTTTTCAATTTACTATTTTTATTCTTCCCCATGTCCTTGACTTGTTGAGCAGCTACTCTTGCCAAAAGGCTAGTAGTCTTAAACAAGTTTATTTTTTCTTGACATTCTGATTTTTCTGCTGTAATGAAATGATTTAACTAATTCAGCATTAGTAAGCCACTTCCTCTCAGGAACTGCACTCATAGCCTCGTCTCTCTCTCTCTCTCTCTCTCTTTCTGTGTGTATGTGTATCTAGAAATGTGCTGTGACAAGATATTCCTAAATTTTCTTTGAATTCACTAAATTTTTTGAGCGTCACCATGATTGGGAGTATTGTCATGATATTACTTAGTCTGATCATGCCAACAGATACTGTGTGCTTTTAGTGTAGTTATGGTGTCATTACATAATATGCAAATTGAACAAATTTTATTTGACCTAATTCAATACTAAACTATTGAATCTCCACTATGTCATAAAAACACAACATGAGGAGTCCACTTTTCTCTTTTTATTTTGTTTTGACATGATGGGGAGGGCTGGGTAATAAAAGTAGTAGTAAAAGATCATGGTATGGAGCTATGTGTGGTACTTCAAACATTGCAATGGGGATCTGCAGTGTTCTAAGAATCTCTGTGAAGCCTGGAGAAAGCCATTTTCCTTTCGAGGAAAGTCTAAACACTGCTTTTGTGGCTCAGAACAGCATTAGGTAAAATGTACCTGAATGAGCTTCGTTATATTCCAACAAACTGTGGACAATGAAATAGGAATTTTTTAATAATTTTCACATGTCACGAAATATTATTCCCCTTTTGTTTTTTTAAAACTGTTTAAAAATGTACACAGGTTTTTTAGCCCACACACAATATAAAAAACATGTGACAAAGAGGACTTGGCACGTGGGCTGTAATTTGCTGAGTCTTGTTCTAGTGCTGTGGAAAAGATAAAGAGGGTGGAGCAAAGACATAAAGCAGGCCAACATCCTACTTTCTACCAGAGGGCAGGTGTGTGGGAATATGCCTGTTTACTGTGTGTGGATGTGTGTATGTGGATTAGCACATGTGGACACATTTAGTAAAGGCAAAGCACACATATATGTCTGTCTATGTATTAACATGTGCATATGCATGAGTGTGCATATGTATCTCTAAGCACATTTGTGTGTTTATGTGCAATTGAGTAAGGATTCAAGAACAAATCTTGTATTTTCTTATCATAAGATGTTTGTATAGGCTCGGCGCCTGCAGCTCAGCAGCTAAGGGCATCAGCCATATACGCAGGAGCTGGTGGGTTCAACCCAGCCCAGGCCTGCCAAACAACAATGACAACTACAACCAAAATATAGCCTGGCGTTGTGGTGGGTGCCTGTAGTCCCAGCTACTTGGGAGGCTGAGTTAAAAAGAATAGCTTAAGCCTAAGAGTTTGAGGTTGCTGTGAGCTGTGACACCACGGTACTCTACCCAGAGTGACAGTGAGACTCTGTCGCAAAAAAAAAAAAAAAAAAGAAAAGAAAGAAAGAAAAAAAGATGTTTGGATAGACAGTGGTATGTTGATAATGTAGATATGATAATTTTAGCTGTTCTCTCCAGCTTCGTGATCCAATTCAAAATTAGAAGTCTAGGTATGTCTCTTTTGATAGCACTACGTTTTTTAAAAAATAATTTTATTAAATCATAATTGTGTACATTGGCGCAATCATGGGGCACGATGTGCTGACTTCATATACAATCTGAAATATTTTGGTCGTACTGTTAAACATAGCCTTCATGTTGAATAGCTAACCAGAAACCGAATTGCCACATAACTATTCAGACAATTTCACCACATTTAGTGCCAACATTTATATTTCTACACAGCCAATCCATTTCTCTATTTATTTACCCTTAACCTTGTTTAAAATCTTGCATTAAAAGGTATTTCCGTTCCTGAGAGTTACATGACTTAATTCATCCTCTAGTTTCAATTTTGTTTTTCCTTTCTAACATGGCATTTAACTTTTTGAAGTGTTTGGAGGCATTATGGTTAAAAGGGGCAAAAATCAAGTGTGTAAAAGGTTTTCATCACAACCTGTACGCCATACGCAGGGGTGGGAATAGGGTAGACAGGTCAGCACACATTTTCTTGCCAATTCCATATGTGAAATTCGTGGGATACTCAGAAAATAGTGTGTTCCTCAATCTACTCAGCTGGAAAGTTGGAGTTTAAAAAATGGCGTGCAGAAAACACGATTGTAAGAGGGTCTTTTCCTAACAAATGCAACCAGTGTAACATGGTTTCTTGTACCCTCAATGAATCCCCAACAATAAAAAAAAAAAATGGCATGCAGAGAGAATATGGAAGGTATGGTGCAGGGCAAGTGAAGTGGTCAGTAGGAGATTCCCAACACATTATGTGACTCAAAGGATGAGCGCTCCAAGTAATATAGCAAGGAGAGAAGGGTTATTAGCAAACACTGCCTTCGTCAACAAGAAGCTTTCCTACCGTCTGAGGACACAGAGAGATGAGAAAACATGAAGTACTGTTTGCTCCAAGATATTTAGAAGTAATTTTATCATAAAATGTACTCACATCCCATCAGCTGCCAGAAACCTTTGAAAGGAAAACAAAGCTTTGGGGGAAAGGATAGTCACGGGATCCACTGTGTACAAATCTTCTGCTAATGATACAAATTTCATTCCCTCGGTATTTAATTATTCCATGTTTGTGGGCTGGTGGCTTTTGGGGGAAAAAAACCTGACTTCTATTGATATGAGAGAATTTTATTCTTCTCATTTTATTTCATTTTTTAGATTATAACGTTTATTTCTTATTGTAGTTCTAGCAATACCTAAAAAGTAGGAAATAAACCTGACAAGTAATATGTCACAATTTTCCTTTTAACAAGCATGTTGCCCAGCCCAGACTGGAGACGTATGTGTGGCACACTCCTGTCTCCAAAGACAGAAAAACAAAATCAGCCTTATTTAAATTAAAGCTAGAGTGAAAATATCAATCATTATTTATAATTACAAATAAGCAGAGCATAGCATATAGACACAGCATATTACATATTATCTGAGAAAGATGAAAAGAAAGTCCCGCAGTTATGATGTTGGTGAAATGTCTTTGAATGTACAATTTATGGCTAACAGAATTGTCTCTATGCTCAAATTACCAGTAAAGTGGGTCTTCAGAATCTGTGGAAAATAGATTCTGAAATGCAACTTAAGGTAGATGTGTTACTTCTAATCCAATTCAGATCTGAAAGCCAATTCTGTTTCATGTCAGGTTTGGAAAACTAAATAAAGTTAATGTATATTTTCCTGCCCCCAAATTGCTCAAATACCTATGATTCGATGCACTTTGGCAGTGTACAAAGATTGTATAACTCCAAGATTTTTACATTCCTAGGAAGGAGAGAAGTGGGAACAGAAGGTCTAAACACAATCAACCTTAGATGGCTCCAGACAGATCAGATCTTTGGCGTTTTGAGTATACTGCAGATAACTTGCTCTTTTTGTCTCCAGATTTGACCTTTGGAAGAGCCATTTGGAGACATACATAATCCAAATACTAGGTTTCTGGGTGTCTTTCTTTTCTTTTATTAAACCAATGCCTCCAATTCTCGAAAAAGAATTGGAGCCTACAACAAAAATTAGATCAGCATATAAATATTTAATTTACATTTGCATACTTGATCTTAACTGAACCTAATTATGAGTTTTCTTTCTGTTTACAGATAAGGACGTTGTCTCCTAAAACTGTTAGATTTTATCATCTGCATAACATACATCTTTTCATCTCTATACTATGAAAACATCCATATGGATATGCATCGTTGCTTTTCAGGTGTCAAAATTTGTTGATAAATATATAGTTTATAGGAAGCATATAAGTGGCAAGTAACAAACTGTAACTATTAAACTAATATGAAATTCAAATAAAAGTGTATGTGTGAGCTAATAAAGCCGATAGCCCAGGTTTCAAATTGGAAATGAACTAGTTTCGTTGAACAGTCCTTTAATTTAGCTATATCTATAATAAAAAAGAGAAAAAAGCAAAAAATTATGAATTATGAGCTGTATTTAATTTCCTGATAAATCATTCAAAATCCCTTTTGCTGAAATTATCTCTATACCTAACAGTTTACATTATGCTCAGGAAGGATGGGTTTCATCATGTAAAATGGTTTAATTTGGTTAATTGTGTTTCTTTTCAATATACCATCTGTTTGAATCAGACTTAAGTTGAAGATATCTGTAATCACTCTATCTACTTAAAGAAGAAAAAAGAAATTAATACAGAAATACCTGGGCGACAGGCTCTAATACCTTAAAATAATCCAGCAGGAGAATGTCCACCTCTGTTAAGAATGTGGGGCACTGTCACTGCAGTGTAGGGTCTAAGAGGAATATATTATTTTAGCTCTGCAATCCATAGATTAGAAAACCACGTACTGTCAGCTCCAGAGCCACAGTACATCTGTTACGTTGGCACAGGCAAAATGGATACCTGGAATGCTCTCAATACTCAAAAATTAATTATAGGTCATGGGGATCTAGGAAATTGCAGTTGCAGAAAAACTCAGGGTTTCTATTAATGTGCTGCCCCGTAGGAATGGTAGGCCAGTGGCCGCTGCCTTATTCCTCCTCCCAAATATGACATGACTATACTAACTGTCTGGAATTGGTCCACATTCTGTGCCCTGCCTGCAAAAGAGACCCTGAAGTCTCTTTAACTTTTCAGCCTCAGAAGTGTGGGATTGTTAGCACAGACCCAGTACAATGACCATAAACCTGTGTTTGGCTGTTTCCTGAGCATGCGTGCATCTTTTCTCACACATAGATTTCCAAACAACAGTCATAGTAGCAATCAATTTTCACCCAGTCCAACGGAACCATTCTCCCATACGAATAAAACCAAACTTCTTTAGCCATAGAATCCCTTCCTGGGTGATGTTCCTTCCCCTTTTAGTTTGTGGACCTTCCCATAAAGTTATCAAAGAAGAATATTTTTTACACGATAAGGAAACAATATAAAATTGGGGTGACTGAGTGAACAGAAGGAAGTATGTTAAGTAGGAATAAATACTTAAAGGAAGTAAATATGGCCTTCGTTTCTCCAGAAGGTCATCAGATCCCAGATGGCATTGATAGCAGGTTTCTTCTGCTCTGAATTACATGCTCCCATGGGCCTTGGCTGTTTGAACTTAAATGGTAGGGGGGTTAAAGCTGATCTTCATTCTTGAGGGGTCTGAGCCACAGACCACCTTGCCTGGCTTAGAACACTGGAATCATACATGAACTTTTATCTCTGGACTTGGTAATTTGAGGACACATCCTAGAAGATACCCTAAAATTCAGATCCCCACGTACTACTCCCTCCACTTAAAGAGCAATAACGTGTCCCCTGAAAACCAACATCAATGTACCTGGCCCACAGAATAGCTTCTTTTTTCCTCCTGTAACTAAGGTCATCAGGAGCTCTAAATGGCCTGGTGGTACTTTTAACTTCCCATTCCAGGAACCAGGGTGTTACTCTTTTGAGTTTTATATCCTCTGATCCTAAAGGGGCCAATCTTGTAGGAAGAAGAAAACTTTTACAAGAGGATCCATCCTCAAATTCCAGATCACACATTCTCATTACAGTAGAAAATGCACCAAAGTGAATGTCTTACACTCGGACTTTCAGCACCTGTAAGTTGTTAATTTGACGCTGGGACCTTCACTGATGCTGCCACAGAAAAGCCTAATGTCATCATGACCTTGCTAGTCAGAGAAACAGGGGAAGCAGAAACCCACCATATTCCCACTTTCAAACCTAATGTGAGTGCCTCTGCTCATTTGAATATGGGTAAGGAATGTCTATTCTGATTGCCACAAATAGCTCATGAAGTCTGTAATGAGTCTGCAATCCTGACTGTCCAAGGGTGAGTGGGGTTGCAGGAGAGCAGGTCACAGGCCTTTTACTTGCATCTCCTTACTATTCTATGCTAAAAGTGGGAGTTCCCAAATGAAGTTTTCCCATAGCCATTCTCTGGAAGTCTGATCACTAATTGAATGGATTATACATTGTATTGCTAATTATTGTAAATTTTATACAGAGTGTATCAAAAAATGTACACGCAATTTGAGAAAGGAAAACAAAACTGTATACAACTAGTAATGTTCAACATATACCAATAGCAAAAGATGAATACAAGTCACATCGAGCACCTCTTGTAACTGTAGAACTCAAATGTGACTTCATTATTATAAATCTAATATAGTTTTTTTCCTTTCTTAAAATGTGTATACATTATTATTTTTTTTAATAATTTTATTGAATCATAATTATGTACATTGGTGCAATCACAGGGCACGATTCATATACATTCAGAAATATTTTGATCATACTGTTACAGATATCCTTCATGGCATTTCCTTGATCACTATATA